>JAGQEM010000277.1:0-35136 GCA_019202945.1 Corynespora olivacea
GTGTGTAGATAGATCCTCTTTACACGGAATTGATTAATCATCTTTGTCACCCCATTGCGCGCATATACATTGCCCATTCAACACCTATATCCTTTCCTCGGTTTCCGGCTTATAGGATGTGGTGTACTACACTCGACCTGGGCTGAAGTAATGCAGCCACTATCACTACTGACGCAAAGCAGCCAGAGGCATGAATCGTGGTATTTGGAGTCATCCCGGACTAGACCTCGATTTTAAGGCGAGGCTATCCACGCTCAGGGAGTGGCTGGAAGAGTGCCGAACGCAGCATCCTCGATGCAGAGGTTCGCTGAAGGCAGGGAGTCCGGTTGCTGCTCGTATAATTGAAATTCGGGCGGAACGCGGGGAGATGCGTATCCGGCTCGTAACAACAGAGGCGTTGGATCTGTAAGTAAACTCCACATGTTAAACCAACGCGGCGGGATGGCGTGTTTAGATTTCGTCATAGACCACGTGGATCAACACCCCTTTGAACGATCTTGCTGATTTCCACCATCATGATTTTAGGTACAACACTCCGTATTTCGTATTGAGTCATTGTTGGGGAGGCGTGGAAATCCCAGCCAAGTTGACACGAGATAAGCTGGCCCGATATCATGAAGACATACCCATCGATTCGCTCCCGAGAACGTTTCAAGAGGCAGTGGAAATAACGCGGGCCCTTGGATGCCAATATCTTTGGATTGACAGTCTGTGTTTGATCCAACTCGATAAGGAGGACTGGGCTCAAGAATCTGCGAAGATGGCGTCAATCTTCCGTGGTGCCATGCTCACCATTTCAGCGAGTGGTGCAAAAAACTCCACCGAAGGATGCGGCATATCAAATCCCCTGAAATCCGCTACACAATTCACTACCGGCCTCAAGACTTTCTTTTCCGTCCGGGAAACTTATTTCAATGAAAGCGAATCTAGTTTCCGACGCGAGTTCTTCGACTTGCCTGTCCATAAACGCGCCTGGATCCTGCAGGAGAAGGTCCTTTCGAGGCGAATCTTGCATACTACACAGTCGCAATTCGTTTGGCAGTGCGCTACGCATATCGAAACAGAAGACGGGTGGTCGCATGATGAAAAGAGCCGATCGAGGACGTGGGAGGTTCTAGGAACTCACATACGCGAGCATGCGCTTAGGCCGATGGCTCCGGGGTTGAATACCAGGGATCGGTGGTGGGAATGGATGAAAGAGTGCGTATTCTTCGAAATTGTTACATCGCGTTAGCCATGTAACCTGCGCTGGTGTCATGTCGCAGTATGAGCCGTTTTGGCTATCAACCATGCGAGTTAACTTTGCTAATGTTGTGTCTCGACTCCAGGTACTTGCGGCGCGATTTGACGAACTTACTGGACCACTATGCCGCTTTTGCTGGCGTGACGGAATTCTATCGAGATCTAACAGGCGACGTTCCAGTGTTGGGATTATGGAAGAAGGACCTTCATCTCCACTTAGCGTACGACATCCAGAGCGATATATGTTTCCTTCCCCCCCCCCTTTAGTATCCTATACTTTGATGAACTTTGCTGAAATTTTGTGTGACGAACAGATGGAAAGTTCAGACAGACGAGGTCGAATGGAAACCATTAACGGAGCCGCGAGTCGCGTCTTGGACCTGCATGACCTTCCCACATGGTAGCGTGAGAGTGCATACGGTAGTGAACTTCGACGCCATTGATTTCATAGAAGGTATTGAGCCATTGAGACTGCGGTATGAATCGAAGGTTCTCAACATCGAAATAAAATGGGAAGACGAGGAAAAGCCGCTCGTTTCGGCGCCTGCCTACGGTAGGTACCTTTCCACCAGAAACGTATCCATTAGAAATGTTTCTGAATCTTGAGTACCATCAAGTTTTCGTATGAGCTTTGCTAACATCACTTCGCGCTTAGGCTCGATTACGCTTCATGGACTGCATGACCAGGCCATGCTGCCAAAGAATCTATTTGGCGCTGTTGTCTGTTTAGACCTAGACAGTGACGACGACCCAACCGGAATATTCGACTTGTTTACTCTATTTGCGCATGAGGAAGACGGGCTCCTCACCACCGACCCACCGACCTTGGTGGTCGTGTCGTTAATTCTGAAGGCTACGGGCGTGGAGGGGCAGTATAGGCGTGTCGGACTAGTTGACAGGCGAATCAAAACAACGCATGGAACGACATCTGAAAAATGGTTACCGGGGAATAGTAGAACAATCGAGTTGGTATGACTTCAAGGAGGTGTGTGTTTAAGAGATTTATTCGTAGCGTTCTTGCCGTTGCTTTGGATTTGGTTGAATGGACGGCCCTCGCAATACTACTGCAAGTGACATAGCATCATGAGGTTTGATTTGTTATTCCTGATACTAGAAGCAATACATGATGTTTGTGTTGAGGGCTATGAAGTGAAAAAACGGCAGTGACTAATATCGGGTCGGGTTCACAGTGAGGGTAACGAGTCATGTAGATCTACTAAGTGTAAATCATGACTCGTGCCCATCGGAAAACCACACTCGCCCACTTTCTCTTCTGCTACCGTCTGATTCACTTTTAACATGGGCACTGTCATCATTGCATTCCATAGTTGAAATTTTCCAGACTTAAGTGATATACATGAAGATACCGTCCCTTACTATAGCGTTATTACAAGTTCATAGACTAGTTGAAGTTCTATCTTCAGCTCCCCGCCATCCGTTCTCTCCCCGCAGCTCCACCATCCACGAGCCAATAACGAATAGCATCGACACCCCTACACTACCTATCTCGTGAAAGCATATCCGCGATGTGGTCTCAGGACACTTCTGAATTCCTTTCCCATTGGTCGCAATGGTTCCTGTGACGCTGCTTCCGTCAGCGCAACCCCGTCTGAGAAGCTATGCGCAGCAATATTTAGAGACACGGTGTTGCCGTAGTTTCTTTCGACACGCTCAGCTTTCTGTTCTGTACAATACGCTTTTTTCGTATTCTTCAAAAAAAATGTCTCCATCCACGGACCGAAAGCGCGCTGTTCGCATCGCAGGATGCTCGGGTGGCTTCACGGATCGCTCCACAGCTATCACACGGATGGCTGGGGATCCAGAGGTTGATGTCGTCATGGGTCAGCTTTTATCCCACTCTGTTTAGAGGCTGGAGAGACTGACGTTCTACAGGCGACTGGCTTTCAGAGATGACGATGACGGTGCATGGTAGCGGCAAGATCACAAGATTACAATCCGGCAGCAAAGTTCAACTTACCCTAGAAGAGCGCAAGAAGTCCGCCATGTACGCCGACACCTTCATTCAATGTTTCGAGCCTGCAATCCCCAATCTCGTCAGGAACAAAACGAAGCTCGCGGTGAATGCTGGCGCTTCGGACACTGAGCTCCTTGCGGAAGTCGTCATTGATATGCTAGAGAAGCATGGTGCAGGCCATCTTAAAGTAGCTTGGATCGAGGGTGACGATGTTACTGGACAGGTGAACAGCTTGATCAAGAAGGGTGAGAGGTTCGAGAGTTTGATGAATGGAAAGAAATTGGAAGAATGGGGTATGGAGCCCATCTGTGCGCAAGCATATCTAGGAGGCATTTGCATCGCAGAGGCGTTCAGGCAAGGGGCGGATATCGTGCTGGCAGGGCGTGTATCAGATGCCGCACCGGTAATTGGAGCTGCTGCGTAAGTATACCCAAACAATGAACCAATGTCGAAAAATACTAATGATATAGGTGGTGGCACGATTGGAAAAACGATCAACTTGACGAACTAGCTGGATCGCTCGTCGCAGGCCATTTGATTGAGTGCTCGTCCTACGTCTGCGGTGGATACTACTCGATGTTCAAGGATCTGATCAAGACAAACAAGCATGTCAACATGGGTTTTCCCATTGCCGAAGTCGAATACGATGGCACCTTCAATATCGCGAAGGAGAAAGACAGTGGCGGTACGTATCCTAGTCCTATCCGAAGGTCATCACTCTTCACTCGCTCACACTTTAGTAGGCTGCGTCACTGTTGCTTCCTGTGCATCACAGTTGCTTTACGAGATCCAAGGCCCTCTCTACTACAATTGCGACGTTACTGCAGATCTTTCTGGAATCAAGATGGAGCAGATCGGAGAAGAGCTTGTGCGTATCACAGGTGTAAAAGGCTTGCCTCCGCCACCGACGACAAAAGTTGGAATTACTGCTCCAGCGGGCTTCCAATGCGAATGGCACTTTTTCATTTGCGGTCTTGATATTGAAGAAAAGTGCAAGATTACAGAAGACCAGATCAGATACGGTATTGACATCCTTCCCACTCCCCGTGTCAACTCCCCTTCCCAATACCGCAGTCTAGCTAATATCCACAGCAATGGGCGACAATGTCAAACGTTTTAGCACCCTCAAATTTCACCAAAATGGCTCCTCACCCGTCGACGCTTGTAATCAAGACGTAGCAACCGTGGACTTCCGCTGCTTCGCCCAAACATCCGATCCCGAAGTTGTCCGTCCCGACATACCCAACGGCTTCAACCGCTGGTGCCTCGAAACCTTCCTCCAATCAGCTCCCGGGCTTTCACTCTCCAATGACCTTCGTCAGATCGTTCCAAAGCCATACTACGAGTACTGGGTGGCTCTTCTCCCACAAACGGAGTTACCCCTGAAGGTGCACTGCCTATGGAACGACAAGAAGGTCATAGATCTCTCAGCACCGTCGATCACAAAAGAGTATCCAAGACAACAGGAGAGCTATGATCCAGTCTCACCAGCTGATTTATCCTCGTTCGGCGAAACCGTGCGCGCACCACTCGGATACATAGTCGCTGGTCGCTCTGGCGATAAAGCATCGGACTGTAACTGCGGATTCTTTGTTCGCAACGATGATGAATGGGAATGGCTGAGGGGTTTCTTAACAATTGAGCGCATAAAGCAGTTACTTGGCCCGGGAGAGTACAAAGGGAAGCCGATTGATCGATTCGAGTTGCCGGGGATTCGGGGAGTGCATTTCTTGCTGCATGATCATCTTGATAGGGGGTACAACGCGTGTAGCAACTATGACACGTTGGGAAAGAGTAATTACATACATATCCTTTGAGGAAGGGAGTTATGCTAATTTGTGGTAGACGCTATGGAGTATATGCGGGCGAAGACAGTAGATCTGCCGAAGAAGTTCCTGGATCGGGGCCGAATTTGAACCCAGATATGTTTGGAAAGCTGTACGCAATGACCATGCAGAGAACGCACGTCTCATGCATTCGTCAACCTTGGCTTAAGATAACAACACATAGTATTTAATCTAGAGCTTAGGTTCTTCACCCATGTCATTCTTCTCAAACTGTCTCCCAGCATCGACAGCCAGCATGACCTGTTGTGCAAGGCATATAAGTACTTGGCAATGGTAGTAACTCTTAAATACATTCCTCAGCTAGAAGGCCACCCAGTAGGCCATTGCTCGATTTTTGGAGGACCGCAGACTCCAGTACTGTCTAGGATTAGGGCAAACGACCTGAAAGTCCTCCAAAAAGTTCTTATTTCCTCGAAAACCATACTATGGGCAAGCTGCACCAACCGATGCCACCGTTGTCAAGCGCACAGTTACCTCTACCAATTGCTGGGATTTGTTGTCATTTGGACTAAATCTGATGGTATGACATCGCTCGAATGCCTTTTAAAGCTTCTCCGAGCTGTAGAAGTTTGGAACGTCGTTTGAAAAACGGTCCCATTTATTGAGTGAGCCAAGGTACATGAACCGCAGACTAGATTCCTTCACTGTCTCTTCACCTTGGATGCCGATCTATACAAAGTTAGTAAAGCTGATCTAGGGGGATTCAAATACAAGAGGCATCAAAATACGACAGGGTACCTACAATTGGTTCGGAAGGTCTGTTTCCTATCACAGCTTGAGCGTCTTGGATCAGCATGGTCACCATCCCCTGCTCGTAGATCGGCACAGTCGCTATGCCGTACGTCGTGGCATAAGTAGTATTTTTGGACGGTGATGAATTGTGTGCGGCATGGTATCAGGACCATGGCAGCATCAGTCGAATTGGATACAAATTTACTCAGCAGCCAGCTTGCATATAGATTTGGGTTTCTCATGAATGAATTACCCAGAGTATGCATGAGCGAACCTTTCGCGCGACGTCGGGACGATGAAGCTCTAGTCCGGATCAAGTACCCCTGTTAGTAGTAGTTCCAGCATGCACCTATGACAGCATCGTGCGTAACTTGACCAACTTTCTTCCCATACATATCACACCACTCCTGTATAGCTAGTACGATGCTTCCACGTCAGTCTACACCTGCGTTCTGCATACATTATATTCCCCGCAAGAAATGGTCTTAGATCTCCTCACCCTCGCTGCGATCCCCACCGCGGTCGGCGCATCCGAAGCCGTCCACCAACAGCGCATTCTCGACGAAGAAGCAGAATCAGACGAGCGCCAGGCGCCATTCTACCTGGATGTATTCTGCGACGCAAAGTCACGGAAGCGCGATGAGGTGCATGGCGCGATAGTTGTGTTAAGGGACGGGAAGGTGTGTGGGCTTTACGCCCTTCCACAACGCTCCGATGGGAGCTGATGTTTCGTATAGCTATGGCTTTGGCCTAAAGACCCTGACACAAATCTCCCGGCGAAAGACCCTAACGGCGGTCCACCACCGCATCCCTTCACAGGCCTCTACCTCCCCTTCCCAACTGAAGACCTACCCCACCGCCCTATCCCCGCACCTCCAATCCTTGGCCTCGTCTCGACAATCCCACCTACCCCCCGCTCTCCCTCCATTTCCAAATCGTCCAGACCCAGAAAACCAAAGCTGAATTGGATATACGCGGACAAGAAGACATGGGAACTGCGTTACGGACCCCGCGCCGAAGCGCGGCATCACATCATAGGGCCATGGAACTGGACAGAAGATGATGAGCAGGGATTGACGCTAAACGATGAGGAGCGTATGGTGGCTGTTGAGGAAGAGAGTGGTGGGTATGGATGGGCTATATATTGGGATCAGGACGACAATCGGTTAAAAGGGGTTGGAGTGGGGAAGGAGAAGAGGGTACTGAGATGTAGTCTCGAGAGGCGGTTGATTGAAGAAGGGAGACGGGCTATTGAAGTTGAATGAAAGAAGATCATCCGCCTGACACTGCAGCACCTACCTCAGATAATCAAAGCAATACGTCCAATCTGGTTCGTCCATATATACTTCTTTCCGTGCTCATTTATGCTGAAAGCATCGTGGGGAACGGGGTGGTATTTGGTGTCGTGGTGGTGTTGTGCAGGCTTAGGGTTGGAGTTCACAGGGCGGTCTTTGAAGATGAGGAAGAGGGTTAGGAAGATGGAAAGGAGTAGAATGAAGATCAGTGGGAGGAGGAAAGACCGCGTCTTGATCATGGATTGATTTATCAGGAGGGAGTATACTATTGAGATGAGGAAAGAAGTATAGAGTTTGTAGAAGTGGCAAGTACTGCGAGAGTCATTGAGAGTCGACTTGGAGGCGTATTGATAGCTCATTCTGGAAGGGTTCGAGGATATAAGGTTATGCTTGTTCTTTGAAAAGCTAGATGATTGGAACGTTCAAAGGTACAACCTCGCACGATATGTCAATCAGAATCTAGTCTTCCGTCCATGATATCCAGCGTCCGAATCAGGTTTAGTGCGACGAACCAACAAGCGAATTCGCACTCAGAAGAGACGAAACCCAAAAAGAACATCATCTACCATTCTATCTCATTCCACCACCTCAGCCATGAAGCATCAAAACACTAGAACAAAACTACCCCACATGTCACCCTTATACCTGTTCCTGGCCCCAAGAAAAAAGACCCGCAGTCATGCAAATCAGCTCTTGCCGCGCGCCCCAATCACGTCCGTCGGGCGCTCATCCCTGCAAACCGTCATTCAGCCCTACGGTTGACAGAACGTCATCACGACTCCGACACTTTCCCACCCAACTATCTAAGACGACACCACTCGAATCGCTTCACGTCTAGTCTTGATGCGCCTCTTTCGTACTCTCTTCAGCTCAGTCGCGAAGAAGCAAGCGAAGCGCAACTTTGCCCAGGTCCACGACGTGCACATAAAACTCGAGAGTAAAAGTCCGCAGCCTGGGGAAAAGAGAGAGATTATGGATCGCAATGGTACGTAAGCTCGGGGTATATTCCCACCATCTATCCGCCCATCCACCTGGTCCCATTCGCGTCCAGCGGTACACTCTGCCCAGCCTTTCTTCCTTATTCGCATTGTTCTGTCGAAGCAGGAACCCGTACATGTCAGTTCGCATCCCCTGCATCTTGCAAACCCGGTCCTGGGGCGGCAATCCGGCAGCAACGGCATCGTCCCACAGTCACCTGAGAATGGCCCCCCAACGTTCTACATGAAACAAGGCGGTGAAACATGCCGTTCAGACTCTCTGTTTTGCCTACAGATTGAGACCGGAAGCTGAAGGTGAAGGAAAGAGAAGGGATCGACGAAGCGTTCGCGTTTACAGGTTGTGGACCGCATTTGCTCATCAGCACTAACGAGTACGGTTTTCATTTCATGTGGAAACGAGGAACCGAGCTATACATAGCGGTGATATTCGTTTAGCCCCCATCACCACTTTTCGAATCATCTCGCAAGAATTTTACAAAGAAGGCAATGACAGACACGCTGACAAAGATTGTGCAGTCTTCAAGCAACCTCTCTCCATTCACAGCACGCAGCCCTTGACAGGCTACATGCGCACCGGCTACTGCGAAACCCCCAAGTCGGACTACGGCAATCACTCTGTCGCCGGTCCGTCTACCCTACCCACCCACCTCTCACACCTTCCACACCCCTGTCTTACCCTTCACCCCCACTCCAATTGATGTCCCAATCAGCACCCCATTGAATATCGCCACTTATATATATTTAAAGGCATTGTGACCAAAGAATTCCTCGACTTCAGTGCCAGTCGCGGCAACGATCTACGCAGCATCGGCTTAAAAGACGACTGTAAATGGTGTCTCTGCGTGAGCCGCTGGAAAGAAGCGTTCGATGCAAGGACTGGTGATGATGATAAGAAGGTGCCGAAGGTAGTCTTGAAGGCGACGAATGAGCGCGCATTGGAAGGAGTGAAGCTTGAGGAGTTGAAGCAGTTTGCTATAGACAAGGACGAAAAGTAAATCGTGGAAATTGACGTTGATGAGATTGAATGCCTTTTATTGAGTATTCGTATTTGGTATCATACATGCTATCCGACTCAGCTTGATCCAAATCAGACACTCCTCCACCAGACTAGAGAACTCCATCGCCCGGGTACTTGTATGCAACTCATTTTATTTATCCATTATGCATCATGATATCGTCAATAGAGAGCGGAGTCTCGATAGAGAAGCACCGCACTACACGTAGTAGGTATGGTAGGTATAAAATGCAGGAAAGGAAATACCCAACAGTATGACAAAACTCCGTGGTCTATATGCCATGCCCGCCAGTATGCAAAAACAAGAAAACAACGACTGGACCATGTTCCAAGAGAGTGATAGGAAATGATAAAGGGGAACCTGCAGTCTGATCTGTCGGCCGTAAAAATGCTGTCGTAATTGCCGTCGCTTCCTCTCATCGGTGAACACTATGAGCACCAGCTTTGATCTCCCTCTTCATCTCCTCCAGCTTCTTATGCATCTTCAACAAATCGTTCCTCTGCGCCTCGGTCGGCGGTGTCGCGGACTCGGTCAGCTGCCAATACAGATCCTCATACTTCTTGTAGTACTTTTGGAACTTCTGGCTCAGCTCGACGGTCTGGCGGAAGCTGAGGCTCGGCACGGACGGCGAAGTCTGCGAAGACGATGAGTCACTGGGCGAGATCTGGGAGTTGTTGTTTGGGTATCGGGAGGCAAGTGAGGTGTTGATGTTGGTGACCTTACGAACCTTGGTTATCGGTGTCGAGTTGGAAGACTCGTCGGATTTGCGCTTGAGGGTGCCGTTGGTGGAGGGGGTGGTGCCGGTCAGGCGGCCATTCGTGCTGGCGGGCGTGTGATTAGGGGTGCTGCGGTCGAGGTGCGACTTCTTAGTGGAGACATTGTGGTTGTGGTTGTGGATGTCGCTGTCGATGTCGTTGGCTTTGCGCTTCAATCCACGGTCCGAGTTGCCAGAGGGCGTCTTCGCCGGAGAGGGAGCGGCGGCAAGGGCCTTGTGGACGGGATGGCTGTCTTCAAAGTCGCTGGCATTTACAGGCGGGGATGCGGACAGAGGCGACGGATTCTTCGGCTTGGTGTTGACAAGCATGGCTGATTTGACGGGTCGGATCGCTCGTTCACGTTCACGCTGAAGATCGCGAGCCGACACTTTGGGCTTCACGCGCGGCGAGGAAGCGGCTTCGGCGGCAGGTGCGGGTCTCTTGTTGCGGGATTTGGTAGTTTCGGAAGGTGTGTAGCGGTTGATGGGTGCGGTGGCAGGAACCTTGGGTGCCGTGTTGACCGCCTTCACGGGAGCGTCCTTCACCTGCTTGAGCTGTTTCGCCACCTTCTCCTTGACTGGTCGCTTGATTTTGGGTTCTGCGTCCTTGACTTCCTTCTGCTTCTTCTCAGCATCCTTGGGCTCTGCCCTCTTTACGACCGGTTTCTTGTCATTCAGCTTCGGCATCTTGTGCATCGGCGTCGAAGGCTTGGCCGCTTTTGGTTCCGGGGCCTTTACGTTGAGGCGCGAGAGGCACTTGCCCTGCCCTCGCTCCTCTCGCGGTAAGAGAAGTTGCCAAAGCTTGTCATCCTTCGTCAGTCGCATGCGGTCAAACGCCTTGATTGCATTGTTGATGGCTTGCTTGCGGTCTTCGGGGCTCTTGTAAGGGAACTTGAAGGGGTTGAATTCACGGAATGTCTTGTCAGACAGCTGCCACTTCTCCGTTTCATCCCCAAGGCGTTTGGCAATCTTGGGGAGGAGGTCTCGCACGACGGCCAGAGAGGTGCGGCAGGTGTCGGCGAGCGGTGACTCTTTGGACGGTTGCACGGCGAGCAGGTGGATGAGGGGGATACGGAGGGCATGTACGATGGCGTCGTGCACACTGCTGGGCTGCGATGTAGGAGCCCTCTTGGTCAAGGGCGAGGAAGGAACACTCAGCAGTGGCGACCCAACACCAGAAGGAGCGAGGTGCTGCGCAAAGTTCTTCGAGGGCACGCGGCGGTGAGCCGGAGTGCGCATGGGAGTGTTATCGCCGACGATGGTTCTACAGAGCACCAAGCGTTAGTCTTGGTTCATCCATTGCATGCAGTGTAGCGCAGCACGACAGAATGCTCGCCGTCTCGATGCCAGTAGTGTAGCCAGGAAATACCGGGGAGGCATACTTGTTGGCTTGCTTCAACTCTTTCATCGCTGCCATGCTACTCTTCAGTTGCTCCAGGGCTGTGTCCACACCGGCCGTCACAGCCTCAGCCTTCTCCACGATCAAGCTGTGGTTGACCAAACTGCTGAACTCGAGATCGTCGTCGTCGTCGCCAGCCCCACTGGTTTGGTACAATTCATATCTGCCGTTGTCGGAGCTCGTGTGCAAAGAGTGGGTTTTGTCGCCGTACTTGAGTTGCTGTGGGCAGGTCAGCCAGGGTCGTTCCATTCCATGGCACCCATTATGCTACGCTACGCTGCGCTGCACCCCGTCACAGGCAGATCATTGCTACAAGGCAGCTATGGAAAAAAAAAACTTGCACGTACAGGAGTGCGCCCAAAGAAGATCTGCGGCGGCTTCTCGCTCCTCATGCTCTCGAGGAGCTCGTCGACAATGTCTTGGGTCATCTCGACGTGCATGGCTTGGATGGGGGTAGGTTTGGCAACCCTCGACCCGATGTCACCGTCTGGAGCGCCCAGGAGGGCAATGCCTCCCGTGGGAAGCAGAGAGGTCGCCATCTGGAGGGTTTCGGCGGATTGTCGTGGAATTCGTTGGAACGAGGTGTGAGTCTCGCACCCAGAGGTCGTCAAGGGAAATGATGCATGGAGAGAGCACCCAGGCACTCGGTCACAAGCACTCGTCGGGCTGGGGGAAGGCCCGTCACAGAGCTTCTGGCGTGCGGTTCAGGCGTCGAGGAGGACGAGGAGAGAGAACAGAGGGCTTGCTGCTCACTGCTCGGACGACGGTCAGACAAGGTCAGACTGTCATAGCGCGATGGACCCGGAATCGAGCGAGCAAGGTGCACGGGTGCTAAGGTACGGTGCTGAAACGATTGGCTGTCACGAAAAGAATGAAAGGTGGGGGGTTGTATTCATTCTTCACATTGACAGCAGCAGTTGCACGGATGAGAGGAGGAGGGAGGAGGGAGGAGGCACAGAAGTGTTGGGCGAGCGTGCATGCCTTCAGGCGGTGGTGGTGCCGGATGAGGGCGGTCGAGGCATAGAGCGATTAGAGCGATTCTGGAGGGCGAATCCAGCGCGGGCCGCGTCCAAGGTACCTCGTGCTACATGCACCACCAATCTGCTTGAGCTGCAAGGCATTTGCCATGCGCCTTCCATTCCAGCTTCCATGGCCACGACTGGGGACATGTCTGCTGCTCGCACCGCCTGCACCGCTTGCGCATCTACGCAGTACGTCGACAATTGCACTGAGCCTTTCCTCTTGTGCTTGCACTGCCATCGTCACTCGCTGACCGAGCCGACCTGCTGAGTCTGGCGCCGAGTCTCCACGGCCGCTACGCTGTGCGGCCACTACGTGTGCATTGCTCGTGGCAGGCCTGCAGCGCTGGAGCAGAGGGAGCAAATGGAACTGCGTTTAAAAAACGACGGCAGCGGAATTTGGCTGCCGGCCCAGTCCTGGCTATTCGTCGCGCCAGCCAGCTCGCCAGCGGGACCGGGCATGTGTTGGCGTACCTGTTTCGAGGCGATGTTTGAGCCCACAGGATCGCCGGGCCTCTGCCTCACACTGCCTTGCACACTGTCCTTTCATCACACGCCTTTTCTGAGGCTTTCTGGCGGCGTCGCCTGACCAGCAAAAGGCATTCTCTTTGGCGCCGCGGGTCGCGGCTGGGAACAGCGGCGTCACCCGCAGGCTGTCATCCGCCCTGGCGGTGCTGAGCTGCCCATCATTGAGAAGGCGGTGGTTAGGTCAGACGCGCCACGGCAGCCACCGAGGGAGCCAGGGACCACTTCGTTCCTCATTTCGATCTAGCCCCTGTCCCACGAACCAGCCCCGCACTGCTCGGAGATGGCGACCGAGGAGTGAATGCTCGCATCGTGGTACTGATTGCGGGTTCAGACATTTCGAGACGGCATCGAACTCCCATCAGCAGGGCAGAGCAGCCCAGCGTAGGGGGGAGCTGTCTGCCGATTGAGCATCCAACCCCCAACGTCTGTATCACCAACCCCACTCCCGGCCTCCAACTGAATGAACTCCGACACCCCAGCAGTCAACCCCCCCTGCTGAGCAATCCAGAGAATCCCAGAAGCCGCAGAGTGTGCGGGAAAAAGGCGCACTAAGAATGGCCTAGAAAACCATATCGGGGCGAAATGCGCCATCGGCTCGACGGCCAACAGGATTAGCCGGGATGTACAGATAGTTAGTTTGCGTGTGCATGAGTAACCCTCGACTGCGCTCGTGGTGGTGTGCTGCTCTCCCGCTACGGCACGCTCACCTGCATGAACGAGCACTCTGTTGCCTCCAACTCATGGGCTCCTCCCAACTGTCTGCTCATTGACTGACCGCCGGTCCCCTCGGCTGCTGATGCCATCGATATCGCGACAGACATGTTCTTCTCACACCCATACGTCCAGATTTTGACCTTCACCAGGTATGCCCGCTTCCCGCGTCCTGGAAGCTTTCCGCAATGCAATACGACCACCCTGGACCCCGTCTTTTCTACATTAATTAAAACGTTGACGGTCGCGGGGTACATAGATGAAGTAGCACAGAATACAGTCACCGGATCAGCATTCCAAAATCACCGCTGGTTGGTCCCGCCTACGACAGCACACGACGCGGGCACACGAACCTCATTTCTGTGCTTCACCACCCAAAGTTAAAGTATGCAGGAACCATACGCGTAATGGCCCTACGCACACTTTAGGAACGGAGCCGGCTGCCGCTCTCGCTCTCGCTCGCGCAACCCCCTTGGATTTATTCATCACTGCCACTCCCGTCTCCTCGCAGAAGACGTTTGATGCGGCCGCGGGTGTTGATCTGTTTTGGTCAACACCGATATACTATGTAGTAGGCCTGGCGCTGCGCTCGGACGTTGTGATGCGATGAGGCTGGTATGCTCGGCGTTCCCTCTCCAAGTACCGCCGGCATGACTCGCCCTGCGCTCCATTTATCGACCCTTTGATGGTAAACAGCCTCGTCATCCGCTGTCCTGCCGAACCCGGAATTCAACCCATCTTCAACGTCGCAGCGCACATTCCCCCATGTTGCAACGGCCAGTCTACATAGTAGATATTTCCCGTGACGCAACATGGGCATGGGAGCTCGAGCGCGAATCCTTCCGCTTCTTCATGGCATCTTATCTTGCCGTGCTTGCCTGAACGTGCACGGAGAATTACACTGATTCTTACGCCTGCGTCATCGTACGACCTTCCAGCAATTGGAGCAAAACCACATCACTTCCTTCACCTCCCCTCCCGGTCGCTGGTTGTACGTCTCCGCCAATGCCGCACATATGCCCATGCAGCCGCCTGGATTCGGCAAAGCAGGGTACCTAGTCTATAAATGGCAGTCTATAAAGTGCCTGGTACAGCTTACGAAAGCTGGTGGTGCGCGTGCAGATAATCATTGCTAGCGGAGAAGCAGGTGAGACAACGGCGGCTAGTGAGGGTGAAATGGTGGGTGAAGGGAGAGCGGAGATGATCTTGGTTGGAGATGGAGATGGAGATGGAGATGAAGGAGGAGGAGATGAAGTGATGTGCGACGGCAGTGGCGTGGGAGATCTTCCATGCCGCACAGCAGCGACGATCTCAGGCGCGACTGCACGTCCGATCACACACGGCACAGCGGTTCACCTTCCAGCAACGCGAGCGAGGGAAAAAGATGACATACTACACAGTAAGCACAATCGGTATCTACTTGAAGCACGCGAGAGGGAATTGGGCGTGCAGAGACTCGGACAAAATTACAAATGCTGCTCGGGTATAGCGGGTAGGATTCCTTTCGAACCGAAGGATCAATGCATGATCTCGGCAGAGTTTGACGAACCGATTGTAGAAACACTTCGGCGGAAGTTTGGATTTGAAAACGCCGAGCGAAATGGCATGAGAAACACGTACGGTCGAGGCAAACCCCACGATATTATATCTATTGGGCTATGGACGAACACTTCATATCATACTGTTCGATCACCTCTTGCACAGCTCCTCCTCAAAGTAGGATCAGAGTGTCCCACTGGGTTTTTGTCTGAACGGTTGTTGTTTCGTCCGTGGTCCAGCCTCGTCTTCCAAGGCTGTCACCGATGCTTAATTTCGCAGTCCATGCAACTGACTGCGAATGCGTGCAGCCTTGGTTGCGTAATCGTAAACCCCGAAAATGGACGTTGTCACCGTGGTAGTAGCAGGTAACGGAGGGAAATCCCATCAAAGGTAGCGGAACCGTATCCGCGCACAGCATCTTCAGATCCCTCCTCTCGCATCTCTTGCTCTCAAAGCGCCTTTTCCAGCTTCCAATCAGGAGTCTCTTCACAATGCAGGACGCCCATCTCCCCACACCTTCCGTCCGGTCCACCCATCTCCACCGCTCCTTCTCCAACGGCCCAAAACAAACCCCATCCACTCCCCATCTGGGCCTCAAAATCCACACGTCGAGCGAAACGCGGTGTGCGCTGTATCAAATACCGCGAATCTGACGCGCACCGATTGGCCGACAGCACGTCAAACGCGAGTGCGCCGGACGCGAGTGGCTCGTGCATGCACAGGTCCCCGCGACGGTTTCCCCGGTGAGGACGTAAACATCAACACTGGCACGGCTTACTTAAACGGCACGAGCACGCCACGACACCACGTTTCTCCCTCGTACAATATTCCGCTCTGCAATTCTTACCTCGACGACGACGGCTTCGACTCCGGCTTCTTTGGCGAGATCGCAGACGAGCTGCATTGTTCCGAGGAACGAACAGGCGCACGAGTGAGAGAGGCTTTGAAGGAGAGAGAAAAGGGAAAGTAGACATCATGGCGCTTTCGACCGGACCCCGAGCCGGCAACAGCGCTGCGAACGTCGCATCGCGGTACGTCCTGCCCGCCCATCCGATGGCCACACCAACAAGCCCTCCCTTACTTTTGACCGCAAGTATCTCCTGCTGACATGTCCCCCCCCCTAGCCTCCAGAAAGAGCTCATGGACATAATGACGCATCCGACGCCCGGCATCACCGCCTTTCCGTCCTCGGAGAACCTCACAACCTGGACGGCGACGATCGACGGTCCCACCTCCACACCCTACGAGTCCCTCGTCTTCAAACTGACGTTTGAATTCCCGTCAAACTACCCCTATGCACCCCCCAACGTCGTCTTCAAGACGCCCATCTACCACCCGAACGTCGATTTCAGCGGCAGGATCTGTCTGGATATTCTGAAGGATAAGTGGAGTGCCGTGTACAACATTGGGACTGTGCTTTTGAGCCTGCAGAGTTTGCTGGGGGAGCCAAATAAGTGAGTAGTAGCCCGCTGTTGGAAAGAAGTGTGCAGGAGGAATCACGGGGGGATTGGAGTTGGAGGAGATGTCGTGCATGCCGTGGGATGCGTGAGAATGTGTGCTGATGATGATGATAGCTCGAGCCCGCTCAACGGCCAAGCTGCAGAGCTCTGGGACAACGACATGGACGAGTTCAAGCGCCTTGTTCTCGCTCGCCACAAGACACCCGAGGAGCTTGATGCCGATACTCCCTGATCACCAAGATGGCTCCCTCGATGTATCCGTCCCACGATGCTTCCTCGTTTCCATCGCAATTCGGGGTCATCATGGTGTTTGGTGATCGGAGCCCTAAGATACCCCCTACTTCTTCAACACCCGACCACGGCTTGAATGTGCTCGGTCAAACTCACATTTCCGCAAAAGCGATATCCCCCCCCTGTTTCCCTCGGACACGTTTGAATGATTTGAATGGCGAATGGCGGGGCATGGCATGGAGTATGGGGGGCTGGCATATGCTGGGTGGGCATTCATATGCGTGTTCACGCCGAGGATCGGATGGGATGATGGTGGTCATGCGCCCTAGCATTGATCCTAGGTACAATCGGTCCTATGAATACGCACATTTTTTTCGAACACGTCTGTGTATTTATTCTACGCGATGGGAATGATGCATGTAATTCAAGTGGCGATAGAGAAAACCGCCCCTCCGTAAAGGAGAACAGATGGAAAAACACCCAAACGCCATACGCTATGCCCCTTGGACAGACACGCCACACCTCATACCCTCCCTGGTTGGTATTCAGACCACCACCATCCCCTTGACCCTTCCCGCCCCCCACGCAACCATGCGTCCAAACAACAACGTCGGCCCCGCCACCGCACTCCTTCTCATCAGCTCCGTCCCCATGCCCTCTCCTGCCCGTCCATCGCCCACTCCACCAACAACCTTGCCCCGTTTACTCAGTATCGCAAACCTAAGCAGCACCTCCAAGCATGTAACACAGATGCTTATGACGATCAAGAAGATGATGATCCACGTAATCCGCGTCATCTTCTTGTCCGAGATGGAGTCTGAAAGGATTTCGCCCAGGTCCAGGAAGACACGGCAGCGCTCGTTGAGGACCTGGATGCGCGGTTTGATTTCGAGGTATTCCCGCACCGCGGTGTACAGTGGGTGTAGGGTGGGCTCGGAGTCCCAGAAGAAGTTGGGCGTGTCGAGCATGTTTGATGCTGGGGGCGAGGTTAGTTGATGAATGGAAGGGCAAAGAGGGGGGGGGGGGGGGGAGAACGGGCAGGGGCTTACATAGGTTGACATCCACACGACTGGTGAAGAGTTGGCCGATCATCTTGACGACGTCTGTTCGTCTCATGCCAAGATTTCCCGTGAGTGCGAGGCGCTTCGGTACGTATTGCGCTGCCAGCATGGTGCGCGCCATGCCTTCTTCGAAAAGACTGAGCTTGGTGCTCTGCGCGATTGCGTGGCTCATGGCGAGCTTGATCATGTGGTCGCCGCTCTTCAGCGTAATCATGTCGTTGTAGACTCTCGGCCTGGGTATCTCGGGGTTGTACTCGAAGTGGAATTCTTCCGTCTCGAAATCCTCTTCGCTGAGCGGACGGGTCGCGAGCGTGATACCGGTAGCAGGGGTACTGAAGGTGAGGTCGGCGAGGATATCGCGCTCCTGTTTCGAGGTGAAATTCCAGAAGACGGCGACACCGTAGGAGAAGACGAAGAGCTCGCCAAAGGTCAACGCGTTCGGCGGGATGCGCGAAGGGTGTTGTTCATCCATGGACGGCGACATGTCACCCCTCTCATCCGACCTCCGCCGCGAGCTCTGCCCCTCTCCAAGTTCCTCATCATGCTCGTGGCGCACGCTGTACTCCCCCGCATCCTCAAAGTAACCCTCCCCGTACTCCCTCCTCTCATTCCTCTCAATCTCCTCGTCAAGCACGGTTTTCCCGCCCGGACTCTTGAGCGCAGGGCTACTCCGCACCCTGTACCCGTCGTTGCCCGGCAGCAGTGGCAGATGATAGACACAGTACAAGCAATCGTCATAGAGCTTCGTCCTGGCCCCGTGCTGCGTCTTGACAAACTCGGCCGTGCCTTTCATCTTGTACGCCTGCGCGGTGCAATACGCCGTCACCCTGCTCAACTTCTCCTCGCGCTTCGCCTTGGGCAGCCGCTCCGCATAACTCTTGTCCTTCGGGCCGCCCTTCGGACTGCGTCTTGCGAGCTCGTCATCCGTGGGCGGGCCCTCATACCCATACTCTTCAAATTCGCCCTTCTCGTCATCGCCCTCGCCTTCCTGGGTGTCGGGGAGGAGGACGAGTTTTTCGCTGAGCTTGCTGGTGCGCGAGGGCATGTGCTGCGGGATCAGGCGGCCGGACAGCTTGGGATCGAGGGGGTGCCGGCCGCTGGGCGTGCGCGTGTGCATCAGGGGCCGGTGGCCGGGCGGACCGCGCCGCTGCTGCGAAGGAATGTCGGACGCATATTGCAGAATGTTGTCGACGGAGATCAATTTCGCGCCTCCGCCTTGTGCGCGCTGGCCGGTGGTTTGTCGCTGCAATTGCGGGCGCGAGTCTCGGGCGTCTGTCATGAGCACCGTTGGCCCTCTCTTGCTCTTGGCGGTTGTCGCGCTCATCGTGTCGTGCTGGTCCACCAAGGGGGATGCGTGGCAGCAGGTGGTGGAGCAATACGTGTCAACACTCTCCCGCACGGCGTGCTGCTGTATTGCCTCGGCAGGCGGCTCCGGTGCAGATTTGGCGTTGCAGACGATGACATGGAAAGCTCCGAAGGTCAGGGTCAAGGTTCACGTCATTGCGCTCGGACCATGTCATCGAAATTGGAATTGCTTGTGCATCCCACAGCAGAACGCTTGTGGCTATCTACCAGCTCCTGAGACAGCCTGCTCAAGAAAGGAAAGCCGTCTTTCCGGACAAACGAGATTTGCCAAAGGACAGGCATTGAAACCTCAGCCTCATGCCTCCACTCTCCACGCCATACCACGGCGACTTGTGACCACCACATCCATACTCCTGTATTACGCATGCCTGGAAGAAGAAAGGGAAAACAAAAGGGACTTGGGCATTAAGGAAGGAGAAGAGGAAAAAGACGGCAATACTCACAGTCGTTTGCCGGGCACGAAGATGAACAAGGCGCAAATAGCCGCATCCACGACGAAGAACATGCCGAGCAGGGAGATGGACCGTTTGTTGAGCGTCTTCTTGACGAAAGGCTCTCGTATTCTGTTGAAGTCCATCAACGTGTACTCGCTATATCCGACGAGGGCGAGGAGCGGGTCGAGCATATACTGGTGCGTGAAGATGAAGTATATGGCGACCGTGAACGGAAGAATTATCTACTATTGTTAGCAGCGCTTCCCGCATAACGAGTGGGATGCGTACCCAGCAGCGGGTTGCTCGTGACTTGTCGAGGAAGATCAGGATAAAGGCTGTCCACGCGGCACCAAAGAAGCTGATGAGGCCAATGATGAGTCGGATCATCATGCTCTGAGGGACGAGGTTGCCGAGACCTTTGCTTTGCAGGAAACCAGGAAATGCATCCCGCTCCATGGCTTGGAAGACGTAGTCCTTGGCAGCATCGAACAGCTCGGGGTCACTCCGCTGGTCTGGCCCTTCGATGGCATCCTGGACTTCGTGTAGAATGCTTTGCGGAATGATAATCTCCCGCTCCGATCCGGGCAGCAGGTACGTGTATAGAATCTTCTCGGCGGATGCCCGCAGGTCTTCTCTCCGGGGCTGGTTGTCTGCTGATGAGTTTTGTCCGGGCGAGCCGGAGTCATTCGGCGAATTCGTTTCGAGGGTCATGAAGCTCGGCCTGGGTGGGCGCTCGCCTGAGCGGTTGCTGCCCAGGCTGTTCTGCGGGGAATGCTGGCGACTCCCATTGTCTGATCGGAGGAACGCCGACAACCGCTGGTCCGACACATTGCCCTTCTCTCCCCCGTAAGACGGCCCCTCCCCTGCGTTGTCCAGAATGTACGACGAGCGCCGGCTGTTCTTCTCCATCTCCGGCGTGTCTTCGATCACGGACCGGTGCAGCCGACGGACGTAGAGGCGGCATAGCTGCAGGTGCTGGGACACGTCGAGCCTGCGCGTGTTAGCCATCGCACGCTTCCTTGGGTGCAGGTAAGAGGCCTACCAGAAGTCCAAGTAGTCCACCGATCGCTGCTGGTCCCGCATGAAGATATAGAACGAAAAGAGGTCGAGCGGCGCAACCGTCTTGCGACTCAACACCTCGAACAGATTCGGGAACCGGTTGCGGTTCAGCTCCGCTATGCCCGGTGATTCCGACATGGCGACGGTCAACTCGCTGTGTTGCTGTACGGACGGTTGCGCAGGAGGTCGTCGCTGTGCTCTGGAGGTTTGCGTAGATTGAAGGCAGTGGGCCTGAACTCCGTGACACCGATCCTTCGCCCAGGCCAGAAGAAGTGGCAATTGAGCGAGCGACGGGGACGACGAGAGCGCGGTCGAGTGTTTGCGAGTGGGTTGGCACGTCGGCGGCGATCAATTGACGTTGGTTCTCGAGTGAAGTCGGGAAATGAGGTCTTGGCGCGGTCACTAGAAACAAGCAGCGGGTGGCTTGGGCCTAAAGAGGCGCATCTGAGTCGCGCAACGCGGCGACGATCGTAGCGGGGAGATTGTTCTCGCGGGCCCGCGACCGCGTAAATCTCAATGCGCGTTGACTGCTATTGATGCTGAAGCTGTTGGGGATGGTGCACGCGTAGGTGGTGGAGAGCGGCGGGAACTGAAACGGGGACCAGGCAGCGCATGCAGGAGCCTTCACGTGATTGCTGGCTGCCTCCAATGCACCTCCAATGCACCTCCAACGCAACCGATCTGCGATCTGCGTCTGGGGGTGTCTTCGCATCTGCGGAATGTGTCGAAAGCCGTAATCAAAGGCCTTTGCAATAGCAACAGTACGGCTGGGGAGACGTTAGCGCCCCCCTGGCCCCCTATGAGTCTATCCAGCAAGGCGCAGCAGTCAGAACGTGCTCCTAGGCAGGCAGCAGTATCTATCAAGCTCGCATAAATGTTTCGCGAGACGCATTTGTGCACCCACGTTCAAACCATTCATCCACTTTATTTCATTCAACCTTCAGCCCTGCCGACCGTTCGCAACTATGGCTACCCCGAAGCTACCCGCGGGCTTCCTCGACGGCCCTGCCCCAAACATCCAAAAGTCCGTCATAGATTTCTCCAAACAAGGCTTACCATGTTATGACCACCAATGGGCAGTCATCCTAGATGGCGTGCTCTCCCCGGAAGAATGCGAGACGTTGCTCTCCGTGGCCGAATCGACAACTGACGGGAAATGGGAGAGGGCAATGGTGAACATTGGCGGGGGCAGACAAGCCCTGTATGAAGATACGCGCAAATGCGGCCGCATAATCTGGGACAGCCCCGAAATTGCGGAGAAGATCTGGAAGAGGGTACAGGCTTCAGTTCCCGAGATCCACAAACTCAATAACTGGGAATCGGTCACCGGCGTTGGTCCGTGGAAGCGAAAGGAAACGTGGAAGATGACACGGTTGAACGAGAGAATGCGATTCCTCAAGTACGTTGGGGGCGAATACTTCAAAGGTTAGTGACATCACGATCACGATTATACTTTGCTGACAGGCCCAGCTCATTGCGACGGCTGCTACGAAACTCCCGATGCCAAGGAGCGGTCGTACTTCACTTTCCACCTGTACCTCAATGATGCCGCGGATCAGCTAAAAGGAGGCGCCACTACTTTCTATAGCTGGAATATGAAAGAACATATCGACGTTGCACCCAAAGCCGGTCGTGTCCTCCTCTTCCAGCATCGCGACCTCCTCCACTCGGGTGAAGACGTTGTGAGTGGCACGAAGTATACGGTGCGGTCGGATGTTATGTATACGAAGGAGGAGACAACGGCGAGCGAGTGAGGCTATCATATTTTCAAGGCGAAATAAATCGAGTGAGGCGTTTCGTGAGCTTTGTCTGGTGCTTGGGCGCACATTTGAATTCGTTAGTAGTATCCTTGACCTTTGGGCGTGGGAAACAGCTGGGCTTACGGTAAAAGAAAAAAAAGGTGAACGGCCTGCCTCGCCAGAGTAATCAGAATCGAATGATACCCTCACTCTTTGGCCTAAGCTACTCGAGATCAAGCACGCCGCGTATTGTACTACAGTGTCGCTCGCAAGCACACAATCTTCGCACCGACTCCCATAGGGACACCAGTCCGCACAACCGCCATTCTCCGAAAAGAAGGCAGCCGACCTTCTGGGCCCTGAGTTTTCTGATGCCGAATGCAGACGTGAGTCACGCCAGGCCCTTACAGGCAGTCGTGCCGACACTCCGTCCGAAGAAAGAGGTGGCAGAAGAATTGAAGATTACTCCGAATTTCTCATTTGCAGGGTAAAGACGACTTCGAGCGAGGCTCGAGTGTCTGTGTGTGAGCAAAGAAACGCAGCGTTGGCAAGGCAGGCCGTTGAAGAGAAAAGTTTCCATTGGTGGGGAGCTGCGTGCGGTTTTGTAGCTCGAGTCCGCGCTAGGCGAAACATTTTTCCGAGGGAGCCGAGGGTCTCTGCACATTCTTGCTAGCCAACGGATGGCGACATCTAGCAGTTAGCACCACGGAAACGTTGTCACGTGAAAAGCGTCACACACACGCAGGTAAAGAAACACATCCCCAGCAACACAAAGTGCGCAAAGGAAACGAGATCGAATCACAGAAAAAAAAAGTTGCATTTGTGCAGCAAATGAGCCAGGTTGCTGAGCTGGACCGTAAGAAGATCGGATTCAACAACGCATTCAAAGCCTGTAACATCATCCCCTCCCTGCTGTTACAGTGCATCCACTGTTCCCACCATTGAATGTTCTCGAAACACTTCGTTCATGACACTTCACCCCCGTTACGTTCTACAACGTCAAACCAGTCAATGTATCAAGGGTTGCACGATGCGCAGACGTGATGTGAAACCAACAACCAAGCGGACGGACTTAGCAACCAATACTACGTTAGACAATTGGTGAGGTGATCACAAGACCAGGTTGAAGGCTGGGCGAAATCACAAAGCCAAAGAAGATGCGCTGGGCTCGAACAAGAGCGTGAACGGGGACCTGGCTGATCTCTTCACTTCGACAAGCATACATACGAAATGCAAAAGTAGATGAAGAGAAGCAATGGAATACAGCTCTATTAGCTAGATCGACATGTATATGAAACATGGCAATTGCTTTTGCACAGTGGTAGTAGACTCCTGAAAACGCCATTTCATTCCCATTCCGTTCCAAGGCTCGACTCAGTGGTCCAAAGCCCGTTCCCAAAAAACGCCAGGGGTCGCCGCCCGCATCGTCATTATACAGTCAGCCAGCCAGCCAGCCAGCATTCCTGCCGCGGCTGATGGTTGATTGCTATCCTTTGCAATCCAAATCCCAAGACGGAAATAGAAACAGTGGCCGAAGTGAGGGAGGAGTTGCCGTGTCATATCGAGTCGTGCCGTGTTGAAACGTATCGTATCGCGGGGGGTTGATCACGTCTTGTCGAACACCAAACGCCGCAAGATGCAAGTCGTAGTATAGGTATAACATGCCAGGTAGTAAATGCTGTATGCAGAGAAAGTGGACGATCGAAAGGATGGAGGTGCCGTCGATGCAGGGCAATCACTTCGCCTGGTTGATCTTCAGGTCCATGACATACTGCATCAGCGAGCAGTCATCGCACTTGACCAACGCCTGCAGTGCCTTCACCCTTGCCTTGAGCAACTGATTCTCATCATGCAGACCCTTCCTCTCCTTCTCGATCTGCTTGATGTGCGCAGTTGCCGAAGCAAGAATGACAGCCTTGCTGGGCTTTGAGGGAGCTGGGAGGTCTTCGATATCCGCACCATCGCACGCTCGGTTTTGTTGCAGTGAGGGGACGACGCGGCGGAGAGACTCCAGTTGAGTGTTGAGTGACTCACGGTACTTGCGTTCGACTTGGTTGTGCGGTAGTCGTCGACGGGGCTTTGCCTTCTCATCGGCAAATGGTGCTTGTGGTGAGTCTTCGGATTCGCTCTTCACAGCTGGTTGTGACTCGGGTGTGCCGTTGGTGGAGAAGCGTCGGCCTGCGGGCTCGTCGTTCGAGACGGCGCTCTCGGATCGCTTCCTGGTTAATGACTTGATCTCCACGACGCCCTCCTCGGGTATCGTTTCCTGGGCGGTATTCAAGAGACTGGCGATGGTGGGAGTAGGGAGTGAATCCTCGGCGAAGAGGAAGGGAGCGCAGCCGCTGCCGCAATTCGATGGATTTGGCGGGGGACCATCCTGCTCGTGATTCGGGCAGAGCGGCGATGTCCAGCAGGCCGAGAGGATGTCGGGCTTGGCCTTGTGTGTGCGCTTTGCCGTCGAGCCTTTTGCAGCCTTGGTGTTATCTGTGCTGGGCTTTGAGAGGGAAGAGGGTCCGTGAGGTCCATTCGGGAAGGTCAGGTCCTCCACGAAGCCCGGGTCCAGGCCGTTGGGGAACATGGACTCATACTGAAGGTTGGGGAAGGTGCTTGATCTTGAGACGGCCGGTCGGGCGGAGAGCGGCATGGAAGGTGACTGATTCGGTGCTTTGGACAGTAATACTGCGTTTTGTTGGGGTGATAGATTGTTCTTGAGGAAAGCCATGCCGTCGAAGGGCTCGGGCGATGATTCCTCTGTCGAGTCCCCGCCGGTAAGGCCGTCGGCTGATGTCTGCAGCCCCTCCAGATCGCTGAGGAAGTAGTCGCCAGTCCCAAAGAGGGAGTCGTCAAAATACGGATCAGCTGACGTGCCGTTGAGGAGGGCGTTGAAGTTGGTAGGGTCCTCAGCGCCTACGGAGCCTGTCCTGCGTGTAGACCTTGATTTGGGCATCTCAGTTGACGTGTCTGTAGATAGTTGTGTGATATCGGACCATGGGTCGTTCGGGGTATTGAGGGCGTCATCAGTGAGGAAGACATTCCAATTGAGAGACATTGTGGGCGTCTGTGTGTGCGGGTTGCTGGAGAGAGCTCACGCGGTGATCAGGAGATACTCAGCGGAGAATGGGTCCCGCCAAGGATTCGATGTGAAACGGGGTTCCAGATGCAACCGTCGAAGCAGCGCACGGGAAAATGCAGATAAGCTCGGATGTTTGTCCGCTCAGAACGGCTGCTCGCACCTGCGATCAAGAGAAGTCGTCGCTGTGGTTGACTGTGCAGCAGATTTGGGGTTGGGAGTGGGAGTGGGGTGGGAGCAAGCGAAGCGACGAGCGAATTTCCCTTCTTCTTTTGCAATCCGGGACCCGCCGTCTTATGGAGACGTGGGCCGTTGCACACAACAGTCTGGCAGCCACTGGACAATTTCAGACGCGGTTACTCGTGCACCAGGCCAACTGCCAGTTCCAGGCTCTGCAGCGCAATGGAGACGCCCGATACGATGCGTACGGTACGAGGGCGAAAAGCTGCAGCGGCACATGCAGCTGCAGTTCTCGAGAATGGATCGGAACGGGAGCAGCGTTTGAAGCGCAAACTGCCGGAGCGAAGACGCGGCAGCCAACATCAGCCCACTTTCCAGCGTGTGGGAGCCGATGGCGTGACATTTTGGGGGTGTTCGAGCATGCGCTAGGCTGCTTTCGGAGGCCCAGCATCAACTGATGGATGGCATTTTCGCCTCTTTCCCTCGTCGCTGGAACCAAGCCATGGACAGCGGCCGCTACGTGTGTCACGTCGTGCGCCGTTGCTGTTCGCGCTGCCAAGCCATCTAGCACGTGCTCGGCATCTTCCCCGACCGCTACGCTGCTGCATGGCGTACATGTCGGAACCCACAGCGCAAAAAAGGGCAAGTCGAAGACACCTGCTTCATGCTGTGCAATCTCCTCTTTTCCCCCACACCGTTGGACGCGAACAGAGAGTAGCGGTGACTCTTGGACTCAACTTCCAAGGGAACCTGGCTTGACTACGTTGCCATCTCACCACCAAAGGCCTCGTTTCCATTTCGTGGGGGACTACCGCCCGTAGATGCGCCCGGCTACTGTATGTGGGTGCAACTGTTCACATCAAAACAACCATGCAGACTTCAGGCTGCTGGACGAGCACATGTACTTGAAAACACGGGTTTGAACGCCTGCAAACTAGGAAGGCGGCAGAGTGCGGCAGCACCTGCTATCCCAGCCAAGGGAGGGGGAAGCTGCCAGGTCGCAAGTTCAAGAACAATAACCATCTTCCATGAGGATCAATAATGTTTCCCATGACCCCACCCACCGTCGTCACCATCTCCAAGCTGCGAGTGCGGGTGTCCATCACGGCCCGTCGTGCATTGAAGCAAGGGTAACCAAGGCTTCCCGCCCGGGCCACGTTTGAGCCGCTTTGCTTCGGCAATGGAAGGTGGAGCGAGCTTCTGCCGCCCCGTAGTACAAGACCCTCGGATCGGCCAGCCGAAAGAAACGCGGAACGATACATGCTTGCTTCAGTTCACGACTGCTGCCTCGACGTAGCTTCTCCTCATCGTCCCACCACACCGACGCTCTTCTTGATACTCTATAGGCCGGACAACAGTGCTATGGCGACCGAGGTGGAGATGCTGTCCAAGAGCGCCCCAGCAAGACTGCATCAGACCAGGAATGCCACGGGCGGGGGTTCGTTCCAACGTCTTTTCTTGTGCGGCATCCTCTGACCGGGGATGATGGGCCGGTGGCAAAGCGGGCAGTATTCGTTCCAGCGGGCGAACCAATTATCGAGACACTCTTGGTGAAAGACGTGGTGGCATCCAAGCCCACGGATTTGTGAAGCTTCCACAAGCTCTTCGAGGCAAATTACGCTGGACAATAGCATCAGCACCCATTTTCCCATCAATGACCGAAACCCACCATAACACAGTCGAGAAGGATGCTTCGGGACGCGACTTTTGCTCTTTCTTGGCCCATTCGACAAAGTGCTCGGCTTGGACGGCGTTGTCGAGTGACTGCATCCGTTCCTTGCGGCACTTTTCTTTTGCCTCATTGTCATTTACATTGCTGTAGGTTCGGGGAAGTATACAGACACTGGATCTGGAATCAGCACAGGCTTTGCATCGAGCCGGGGAGAGCCATACACGGTCAAAAGGATGATGACGACGAGAGCAAAAAGAGAGGGCAGTATCACTACGACGACGCGATTTTCTTCCTTGTCGAACACGGAGGTCGGTGTATTCGTGTCGTTCGCCATCATACTCGCGTATCAGAGGTTGTTATCGAGGTCGACTTCAGCTGATGCCACGGTTGGCGGTTTGAGCAGACGGCATGTGGCTGCGTCGCTGTCGAAGATTGATTGCCACTGTTTGGGTGCTGTGCGCTTCACGGAAATCACATCGACGAACTGTGCACATTTTAGCTATCGCCTCTGGTACCCAAATCCATGCCGTGCAGGAGAGCGCCGAACGACGATGGGAACATGAGATCGCGTCGGGGCGTGCGAAAACCGGTATTGTTGGGATTTGCACCACCAGCCTATGGGCGCACGTAGAACCAGTCATCTGGTGTGGTGTGAAAGCGGTAGGCCAAGCAGGACACGAGCTGCTGAACACGTTCTAGGATGCATGTCTCGTGAAGCGGGGCAATGATCGCGATGCACGGTTGCCGTCAACAGTAGCCGGCAGAGGCCATAATGCCGAAATATACGTCTTTGATGGTCAAGATGCGTTTGAAAAGATATGCCCTTGGATGCGGCGTCTGGGGCGTCTGATGGAGAGTGGTGAGACAGGCCGAGTCGAGCCTGCCCAGGTGTGCCCCAGAGCCGAGGATGAAGTGACAAACTGCTCGCTAACCGGTTCAATCTTAGCATTCACCAGCTAACATCGTTGGCCAGATATACCCTCATCTTTGACTTTGTATCAATGATCTCTTCCAACGTTCTTCGGAATCGAAACTCAAAACCTAAATTAAGATGGTGCCTGACGTGAGCCGGAGTCCAGCCACGGTCCTTCATAAACGGTTAGGCGTCAGGCAACAGGATGAATGTGCAGCGGGCCCTGCGCCTCAGCTGCGCCTACCCCACCATCTGCTCATAACACTCCTCACCCCTCCCAAGACAGTCCAGATTACACCACACCACACAAGGTGGAACCCTGAACTGCCCAGAAACCCCTCTTCCATTCATCATGAAAACCAGCGTGCCAACAGAGCCATTCCGATTCCTTGACCTACCCAAGGAGATACGCCGTACGTACGGCGTGATTGGCCGAGTGTTGTAGCCTTCACTAACGGTGTACTTTTCCCTGCAGTCATGGTATATGAGCGATTGCCGCGAAAGATCAAACACCATCAAGTCCGACATCCTGACGAGCCATCTCATCGTGTCACCTTCATCGTCAGATCGGTGCCTGTAGCGATCCTTGCCACCTGTTGGACAGTCCACCATGAAGCCCATGCCATCGTCGGAATAATGATGAAGAATTTCATTCTAGACTGCCCGTCGCGTATTCTGGACGGGGTGAGCGGTCGCAGGGAAGGTCGCATGCTCGACGCCATTGTGCGCGCAGCGACGAAGCAGTACGATGCCCTGGGGAATGTTCACCTCGGAACCGGCCCGTGTTTAACCATCGCACAGCTCTTCGAAGGGCGTTTGCGCAATACACTCGAGAGCAAGCGCACCAGCCGATTCCTTGCAAAGTTCATTCACCAAGCCGGTCATCAGCTACGATACGGCGACCCAACAAACCATATCACTCCCCAGGCCAACCTCGGCGGCTTCAAGTGGATTGAGCTCATCAAATACGCGTCCGATGTTTCTGGTATTGGACGGCATTGGGCACTCGGAGCTGACCTTCATGCCTTGAACAACCGGCTGCACGAGCGCAAGATTGCGGTGGTGTGCGCCGGTGAACTACCTGCTTCGCCTGCACCATCGCTCTGCCGTGGTCCTGGATCCCCTGTGGTCCCACAGCCCGTGAACTTCCATGGATATGGTTTGGAGTGCTATGTCCCCTCGCTAACGCAGATGAAGGAAGATGAGTGGATAGAAGGGTGGATGGAGTGACCGGGTCCGATGAAGTCGAGAAACGGAGCGGGAACGTGATGAGAAGACGACGAAACTCCCACAGAAGGCGGGCCATCAGGGGGTCACAAGAGGCACCGTGGAGCATTGAACGCAGTGGTGTCAATCACAAAGTTGCTACCTAGAACTGCAAGGAGCCACGTGACTGCTTGTGAGGTTGATGCACCGTCATCTGAACTCATAATGCATCCGCGGGCGGGTCAATTGTATAGAGATGCGCGTTGTACGGTTGCAGGTTTGAAAATTGTAACATATGAATTCTTGAGATGAGTTGTGAATATTTTTCAAGTGTGCAACATGGGGTTGTGGTTCAATAGCATATCCATAGCACATCCAAAAACGCACGGACCCTCCAAATCAATCTTCTGATTTCCAGATCCTTTTCCCGGTGTAGTCTGTGCGCAAGATATGTCACGGACTGCGATCGATGCTCCGAGGCTAGATCTGATAAGATGATGCATAATTACCCGATTAGGAAGTTTGCGCTCGCGATCCAAAATGCCACCACAGCTGCTCTCCCGCCGCACCATCGTCACCGTGCGCATATCCATTCCATCTCGCCGAAAAGCCATCAACGTCACGCCTCTCCACATCTGGCCTGTGGTCTGACTACTTATCTTTCTGCTCCTACCGACTTACAAGCACCAATTGCTCACATATCTTCCACTGTCTACGCTTAACCCACTGTATCTTTCATCGCAGTCAAGCCTGCAACACTTGCTAGTCGATGACCTTTTGAGGCCGACGACGGGTCCACAGAGAGACAGAATAATAGCACGCCAGCATTACCGTAGGAGGGCAGTGACAAGAAACCTTATCAGCATCGGATCCTTGGGTCGCCGATAAGACTCCCCAGAACGGACCTATCAGATCGACGGCAATGCCACGACCGGGAACGGGCTGTTCTGATGAAGCAATCGTCAAGCGGGGAAGAGAGCTTAGCTTTCCGCTCCCATGACATATTGTCAAACCCCACTACATCGGAATGACATCCTCCCGCTAGGGCATAGGCTGTGGCGTTCTACTACGGCACCTAGGTAAACGGCATTTTCACCTCGACAGCACAGATAAGGGGGTATTTCGAATGCCGTTACGTCGTTGTGCTTATCTGTACAAGGGTGTTTGCGAGTGAGCTTCTGCGTGTCGATGATGCTTATTTTCACGTCCTGCATAAAGGTTCAAGTGCCGCATGAGCTGGATAGCATCCACGACGTTCCTGAGCGGGTTATAAAAAGAACCGAGTGTCTCGAGAAACTAGCGTGTTCTTCATACAGTGCGCGGAGAATTGAGCGTCCAGGGGGAAGCATTGGAGGCGTGAAAGCTTTTCAATTTACACACGAAGCGTGTCCGCCACATCAATCATGTCGGAAATTCCCGATCTCGCCAAGGAAAAGATTGTCTCGAGAGAAGAGGGTATGGATGATGTGGGAGTTGGGCAAATCATGGTGAATGCGTCGGGTCACAAAGACCAGTTGAAGAGGCAGTATGGACTGGTTGCGATTTGCGCTCTGGCGCTCACAGTTGACAATGCCTGGATTGCACTCGGCGGCTCGGTAACTATATCCATTGGTGAGTAGCGGAGAGGAAGATACTCGCAAGGTGATTCGCCGTTGACAAACTGTAGCGAACGGAGGTCCGCCGGGAGTCTTGTACGAATTGATTGTGGCGTGCGCATATTATGCGGTTGTTGGAGCGTGCATCGCAGAGGTAAGTGCCACCTCGAGCCAGTTCAAATGCGAACAGCATATGCTAATCGTACCATGCTCCAGTTGGCTTCAGCCATCCCGTCATCTGGTGGAGTGTACCACTACGCTTCCATTACTCCTGGCATCAACTACGGTCGTGTGTAAGTGCCAGTCCGCGATGTTCATGTGAGACATATACTGACTCCACACGCCAAACCTCAGAATTGGATTCTTTGCGGGCAGTATAAATTTCTTCGGCTGGCTCTTCGACTTGGCTTCCATCATGCAAATATGCTCCAACGTCGCCGTCCAACTATACGCCGTCTTCCACCCTTCACTGGAGATTCAGCCATGGCACGTTTACATCGCATACATTCTCATTACACTGACAGTAACATTGACGTGTGTTTTTGCGAATCGCTTGATCCCGATGCTGCAGGATGCGGGTATGGTTTTGGTAATCGGAGGAGGACTGGTGACCATTATTGTACTGGCGGCAATGCCGGATAGACATGCGAGTAGTGCATTCGTGTGGCGAGACTTTGAGAACATTACGGGTTGGGGGAATGGGGTAGCGTTCTTGACCGGAGTGCTAAATGGGGCGTTCACTATTGGGACTGTGGACGCAATCACTCACCTTGCTGAAGAACTACCCAGACCAGAGAGCGATCTACCAAAAGGCGTGTTTGCTCAAGTTGGACTGGGATTCTTGAGTAAGTTGATTGCCTCTTTCACAACGTAAAAGTCGCGACCGCTCGAAAGAAGCGTCGCCAGATTGTGGCCTCGTATGCGCGCATAATACTAACGCGATTACAGGCGCCTTCTTCTTCGGTATCGCCCTCTTCTACTCCATCTCCGATCTCGACGCCGTAGTCAACAGCAACGGCTCCTTTCCACTAGCTGCAATCTATGCCCAAGCGACCGGCACCAAAGGCGGAACATTCTGCCTCTTGCTCATCGTCCTCTTCTCGCTCTTGATCTGTCTCGTCGGAACCCTTGTTACCTGTGGTCGGATTTGGTGGTCGCTAGCTCGCGACAACGCTACACCTTTTCACCATCTCTTCTCCTCCGTCAACGAGGATCTCAGCTGTCCGATCCCAGCAACGCTGCTGTGTGCCATTATCACGATTGGCCTGGGCGCAATTCCACTGGGCAGCCAGACTGCTTTCACCGACTTGGCGGGATCCTTTATCATTTTGACTTCGGTATCGTATGTTTTGGCCATCGCACCAAATCTCTTTACAGGAAGGAAGAACATGCCCAAGGGACCGTTTCACATGGGGTCTGCGGGTTATGTTGTCAATGCCGCAGCGGTGCTACTCATCGTATTCTTTGACATTATGTATTGCTTTCGTAAGTACTGTTTTTGACTCGAACGAAAAGGCGGGAAGGAAGCTGACAGGTGTGTAGCATTTGGGCTCCCGACTTCGACCGAGGCTATGAATTACAATAGCGTTATTCTGGTAGGTGTTGTGGTGTTGACGTCGATGTGGTGGTTTGTGCATGGCGGGAAGAAGTATCATGCCCCAATTGCGGCGCAGAGGTATCTGGAGGGGAAGACATAGGGGCTATGTAGACAGATGGTTGATTAACGTACGAAGGGAGATTGGTTTGTGAATACATGGCCAGGCATGGTGCAAGTGAGACAATGTTGAGAGCCAGAGGTATTTGGAAACGTAGTCTTGACCCCATCCCAAATTCGAGCGAGGGTATTCTCTTTCCCAGGCAGAACGGCTTCACTTCCCAGTCAGCGCATACGATCCGTCCTCACGCTGACATCCACAAGCTCCAATGCTGTGGAATCCCAAGCACGGACATGTCGCAGTTTCCTCGGGGCGTGAGACGAGACTGTCAGCAAAAGTAAGTCGGGAAAGAAAGCCAGCGTCTGGGGAGATCTTCGGTGAAGGTGGAGTCGTATAGTGAAGTGCAATAACGTGTTTAATCACTAAGCGGCGCACATCAGTAAGTGGCGCACCCCACTAAGAAAATCTACCTTCACTGAGCGATTACTCAACACCACCACGATAGATTAAAATATAGATAAAACTAATAGATTTGTGCTATCTAGATGTACACTGAGTCCTTTTATGTCCTTGAACGTGACAGTTACTGCAGGTTGGTGGTGCCTGACGCCGTCCTGGTTGATCAATCCGATCACCCTCCTCGACCACCTTATTAGCCTCTGCAGCTAGCCTCTGACCTTCCTGAGCCTGTAGAGCGCCTCTACGGGTAATGTACTATCGCCGCTGTGTCTGCTTACGTTGTTGGTGTTGACAGGCTACTTGAAGCTTTGTATTCTCCTCTGCAAGGATAGTAGCTGAGTGCATAGCAAGTTAGCAACCTTTAACAAGCTGGCTAATAGCTAGAGTAGTAGGGCTCTAAGACTAACAACGAAGTAGGTACTGGATATATTAAGCCTACTACTAAAGCTAGTCTGTTGTATACGGCGTTTTAGCTATCCACTGTCCTACTATGCTGGTTGTTAGTGGTGGTGATGGCGTGTGTCTTGTACAAGCTTAAACCAGGCTTGAATCTTGACAGGATCTTTAGATAACGCGCGCTGGGCGTCACGCTTCCTATTCTACTTTATTTAAAACTCTAGCTGAGCCTTAATAAAGCGTGTAGTCTAGCAGCGGCTGAGGGGAGGAGGAGGAGGCTACTCGCCGCGCGTGGCGACTAGAACGTCAGCCATTCGTCATATGTCAATAATCTGGGGTAGAAATCCGCGTTAGTTGAGCTCTAGTATCCACTCTACTAGAGCCTGCTCCTCTGTAGGTGATAGCCTTTAATTTTGTGATTTAACTTCGTGTTTTGGCTGTACACCTTAGAGGCGCCTTTGAAGGGATATTTCTAGTATATTATATATTCTTGCTAGCTTACACGTAGATAGCTGAGGGTTTGATTGAGAAGAGGTAATTGCAAGGCCTATATAGCCCTCTTTTAAGAGCTTTTGAGCGTGTGGTTGTAACAGCATAGTTAATAGGAGAGATAGTAAGTAACGCGTCTTAGTAGGGTACACCACTTACTAATATACGCCGCTTAGTGATTAAACACGTTAACGTGTTTTACTAGTAAATAGATTAGACTAGTAAGTGGATTACCCTACTAAAGACGCGTCTACTACTACTACTCTCACCACTATGCCATCTCAACCACGCGCTCAAAGGCTCTTAAAAGAGGGTTATATAGGCCTTGCAATTGCCTCTTTTTAATCAAACCCTCAGCTATTAATACGCCAGCTTGTAGAAGCCTATAACGTACCGTTTTCAACCCTACGACGACACCTCCAAGGTATACAGCCAAAGTACGAAGCTAGATCACTAAATCAAAAGCTATCACCTACGGAGGAGCAGGCTCTAGTAGAGTAGATACTAGAGCTTAACCGACGCGGATTTCTACCCCAGGTTATCAACGTACGACGAATGGCTGATGTTCTAGTTGCTATACGCGGCGAGTAGCTACCTCCTCCTCCCCTCAGCCGCTACTAGGCTACGCGCTTTATTAAGGCTTAGCCAGAGCTTTAGATAAAGTAGAATAGGAAGCGTAACGCCTAGCACGTGTTATCTAAGGATCCTGTTACAATTCAGGCCTGGTTTAAGCTTGTAGAAGACACACGGCAGACTTATAGGATCCTAGATAAGGATATATATAACTTTGATAAGACTGGCTTCGCTATAGGTATTACTAGGATATTAAAAGTAGTTACTAGCTCTAATATAATTAGTAGAGTAGTATCTATCTAGCCAGGTAACCGTGAGTGGGTTATAGTAATTAAGGGGGTGAGCGCTGCTGGCTAGGCTATCCTACCCTTCCTTATCCTAGCTACAAAGCTCCACCAAGCTGCCTAGTATAAGGATATACCTAGTAACTGGATAGTCACTGTCAGTAATAATAGCTAGATGACTGATCTACTAGGCTTTACCTAGTTAAAGTACTTTAACAGCTATACTAAAGCGTGTATAGT
>JAGQEM010000278.1:0-34792 GCA_019202945.1 Corynespora olivacea
TTCTTCCCCGTAACCGGATCTCTCCCAACCGCCGCCCTCGCCTCGGCCAAAAGATCCCTCCCCACCAACACCCCCCCCCCCCCCCCCAACCCAACCCCCCCCCCCCCCCCCCAAACCCCCCCCCCCCCCCCCACCCCCCCCCCCCCCCCCAAAAACGCCCGAAAAAGCAGGGTATATGCAATGGCCACCTCTCTCCCCTCGCACCATCAAATCGCCGTCCCCCGCTCAAAGCTATCCCTGATGTCCGCCGTATACCGATTATAAAACCTCGCCAGCTTGTCGTTGAACTGCTTGTTCTTCAGATTGATGTACGTGACATCCCCCGCATCATTCTCATCACGCGCCCCCCTAGCCGCCCTCGCCTTCCTCCTCGCCTCCTCAGCCTTCTCCAGATCCCCCACCAGCCGATCCACCGCCTCCTTGCTCGGCCGATGGTCGTGCGCATAGTCCTCCTCCACGGGCGTGTTGACACGGCCCTGCTTATCGATGGTGAAGACGTCGCCGTCGTCCGTCTCGACGAGCTGCAGGAGCCCGGATTGCACCTGCCTCTGCAGCCTCTCCGCCTTGCGACGCACGTAGTCGTCCAGGTCGACGGCGCCGAGCCGGTCGACCTGGCGCTTGTAGACCTTGTTGGCCTCCTTGCGGAAGTCGGCGAAGGCGTTGCCGTCGCGGTTGCGCGACTTCTTGGCCATGCGCTTGTCCCAGCTGGCGCTCTCCTCGACCGTGTAGTCCCAGTTGCGCTTGCGCTCGAAGTCGGCGTCGTCCGACTTGAGGAGCTTGTAGCTTGCCTTTTCGTTGGCCGCCGAGAGCTTGGAGAGTTGGGCTGTGCGTGCCGACGAGTCTTCGGCGAGCCGGACTTCGCGTTCCGTGGCTTTGCGGCCGCTTTCTTTGGCCGCCTGGAGCGCTTTGAACCGGGCCATGCGGGCGGCGAGGGCGGCTTTGGGGTCGGGTGCCGAGGTCGAGGTCGAGGTCGAGGTGGAGAGAGAGGTGGAGAGAGAGGCTTCTTGGGGTGGCGGCGAGTCGGGCTCATTGGGTTCGGGCATGGTGGGCGTGGATTCCGAGGTGGTGGCGTTTGGCTCGGTCATGTCGAGGGTGATTGTGTTGTTGTGTTGTTGTGTTGTTGTGTTATTGTTGTTGTGGTGGTGAGGGTTGCGGCTTCGGGAAATTGTTAGAGGCTACGAGTGCCAAGCCACTAGCGTACCGCCGCAGGTAGGGTTTCATCGCAATGTAATCTCGCCAAGGAAAGCACACGCCCACGTGACCAGATTTGTCCGCACGGGACCAGATATACACCGCACCACCACCACACCAATCCAGTCCAGTCACGTGATGCAAAAGAATTGCCAAAAACAAACAAACAGACAAACAGACGTTGAATTTCAAAGCCAAGCTACAGGGCGGGCGAGTCAGGCTTTGCCTTCACGTTAATCTCCACCTTCGCCTTCACCTTCACCTTGACGTAGTGGAGTCTAAAAACCCTCCCACCTCATCTCGGAAGAAGAAGAAGAAGGAACCCGGAAACGAAAACGACGAAAGCAAGAAAGAAAGAAAGAAAGAAAAAGAACAAGGGAAAAGGAGTAGAATTTTATTCATCAACCGCCTAAGCACGCGTACAAACAAACAAGTCTGGGTGGGAAAAGAGAGGTGCAAGTTCCGAAGAAGAAGAAGAAGAAGAAGAACAAGAAGCGTCGAGGCCAGGCCAGGCCAGAGAGATTCCTTCTTCAACATGCGAGCGCAACCCCAACCAGAAAAAGAATCCAAACACGAACGCTCCGAAAAGGCCCTGGGTATCCGAAGGAAACGCATCTCTTTAAGCGAAGTCGGCCGAGTAGGAGAAGCCGCGGAACTCTTCTTGCATGGCTTGCGAAAGAACTGTCCGACGTGTCAGCATCTGCATCGCGTATCGCTCGCTGGAGCAAGGGGGACGTACCGGACTGTACAGGGGTGAGCACAGGTGTCACACTCGTGAACTCGGTGTCGAAGTTGCTCGTATCCGTGGCGCTCGTGATTTGCGGGACGAAAGGCGCCGGAAGCCTCTTGTGATACACGTCGTCCCAGTTGACATTCCTGAAGAAAGCGTGGCTCATGATCTCCTGCGCATCCGTCGGACCCGATCCGAGTCGCAGTTCGGGTTCACGTGTGAGCAGCTTCTGGAGGATCGAGACCGAGTCGCGCGGCATGTGGATCGGGTAGAGTGGTTCGTCGGCGAGGATGGCATCGTAGATCTCGTCTTCGTCCTCACCGCGGAAGGGCGATTGTTGGAGCAACATCTGGTAAATCAGGACGCCAAACGCCCACCAGTCGACCGCGCGGCCGTACTTCTTGTCGAGGAGAATCTGGCACGTGTCAGTCGGGAACCTTTCGCGGAGCGTGGACGATACATACTTCCGGGGCCATGAACTCGGGGGTACCGCAGAAGGTGCTGGTTGTCGAGCCGTACCACATCTCTTCTTTGCATAGACCGTAATCGGCGATCTTGATGTGGCCGTCCAGTGTGAGAAGAATGTTGTCGAGCTTCAAGTCTCGGTAGATGACGCCGTTCTCGTGGAAGTACTTCAAAGCAAGGCATACTTCGGCGGCGTAGAATCTGCTGCATGTTAGGTTGATCGATGGTGACGAGTGTGGAGCACCTACTGTGCACGCTTGGTGCCGAATTGCCCTCTCTGGATATGCAGCATCAGGTCACCGCCGCTGATGTACTCCATGACGAAATAGACCCTGGTCTCTGTCTGGAAACAGGCGTGGAGGTTGAGGAGGAAAGGATGGCGTTCCTTGTTGGCGATCAGGAAGACGCGCTTTTCCGATCGCGTGCTTTCCACTTCGTCGTTTTCAATGATGAACTCCTTCTTGAGAACCTTGATGGCATAAAGCTGTTTGGAGCTCTTGGTCTCGGCCAACATGACCTTGCCAAAGTTGCCCTTACCCAGCACAGCAAGGAAGTTGAAGTGGTCGAGACCGATCCTCCTTCCCGTGCCCTGAGTATTGGCCGAAGGGGTTACCTTGTCCGTGGGGGCCCTTGTCAGAGCCGATGCTGGCGGGGCCTGTGGTGGGGGCTGTTGCTGCTTGACTTCCGTCTGATGTGGCCGAGGTTGGGGCTGTGGTGGCCGAGGCGGTAGTTGTTGTGTGGGCGATTGCGGTTGCGATTGCGGTTGCGCTTGTGGATACGGCTTTGGTTGTTGTTGCTGCTGCTGTGGCGGTTGCTGCGGATACTGATTCGGCACGGGAAGAGCATGCGTGGGGATGTTGGCATAGTCTTGAGGGTTGTATCCTACCTGCGGAGGCCCTTGCTGTTGCGGAGGAACACGCTGATCCTGGGGATAGCCAGCTCCCGATGTACGTGGCCCTTGAGGAGGGTAGTCAGACTGCGCCCGAGTGTATCCTGGAGCAGGTGCCTTGCTCATGGCGGCGGCGGCAGCGGCAGCACTGACGACCGAAGCACTCTGCGTCGATTGCGCTCGAGGTCCCGAGGGAGGACGCTGCGAGATTGGCGAAGTGGGCGCTGCACTCGAGCTCGATCCATACGAAGTGCGCGCAGCCTCAACCGATGTGGTCGACGGGGCGTACGAGTCTTGGCGGGGAGGCAGACCGCCTGATCCAGGCTGTTGGTCTTTGCCATAGGAGTACCGATCGGGCTGACCCGGCGGCTCTTGACCCGGAGGAGGTGCGAATGCGGGCGCGGGAGCCGGTTTGGCAGGCTTTTGCGGGCGCATCGTGGTGGGGATGCCCGTGCCCGCACTGGATTGCCCCCTCTTCGTCCTCTTGATCTCCATGAGGATCTGGTTGGCCACTTCCATGGACATACCGCAGAAGTCGGGGACGAAATGCACGCAGCCGGCGTGGCAGGTGGAACCGCATTCTGGGACGGATTAGCGATGCGCAACGTGGCGAGCGGGCGCGCAACCTACCTGCGCATTTCTGGCTTTGCTTGCGTCCAAGTGGCAGGATATAACCGCAGTGACAGCACCAGTTGGCGCCCATGTTGTTGAAGTTGGTAAAACGATGGGGGATACGGTGGTTGAGCTTCGCCTCGTCCGGATCCGTCTCCGCGTTGGACTGGGTAATGCACTTGGTGACCACCTTGGAATAGCACTTTTTGTGGCAAGTGTACTTGCAATCCGAACACTGCATGCCGGCGGCATACTTGAGAAACTCGCCGCAGAGCGCGCAGCGCATGATGTTGTAGAACTGCTGCTGCACAAACTTGTGGCCATACTGCTCGACGACCTCCTCTTTGCGCTGACGAACGGCTCCCTTTCGGCCGAGACCGGCGTCGAACGGCTGCTTGTTCCTCGCGTGTTTGACTGCACATGTTTAGCATCCCACTCGGGAAAAGAAGAAGAATCGGGGGCTGCGTACCGAAAGCCAGTGTCAGGTGCACACGTCCTACCGGCTCCAGGGAGAACCAATCGTCGATGAAAACGGGCCCGGTCTGCGGTTGTGGAGCTCCTGGACCACCTCCCCCGGGCGGCCTCATAGCGCCCCCGGGGCCCGACGCGCCCGCGAAGTTCTGCCCCGGCGGTGGTTGGAACTGAATGTCGGGTTGTGGCCCCGTGTCGCCTGCCATTCTATCGGCGGAGACCCAGCCCGAGTTTTGGAGTTCGGATTCAACCTTCTTGCGACGCATCTCTTCAGCAATGTCGGAGATTCGAACCCAGAGCATACCTATTGGGAGCGGATGGTCGCTCGTCTTGTCGTACACGGTCATCTCGATCTCGTTCGCCTTGTCGATGTCGAACTCGTGAATCTCGTCCACCCAGCGATCGGTCCTGGTCGGTTTCGTGCGGCCTTTGATGCTGTCCTCGACCTTGATGTTGACAAACGTGTCCGGACCACGGCTGAAACGGCCGGTGGCTGCGTGGTCGACGTCGGCCACGGCGTGGATACGGAGCGACAGGTGACCGCTGAGGGGTTTCCTCTGACTCGGCACACTCAGGCTGTCATCTACCCATCGTGTCAGCAGCCGGTTCATCACCGCGCGCATCCGGACAGCAGCTCACCATCGCGGTCATCGGCGGTGTCAATGTCCACATGAAGGTCCTCGTAGCGCTTCAACGACTGTTTGAGGAGCTGGATTTTCTGGTTGCTCTCGATGCGCTTGGCCTCGGCATCGGCCTTGCTCTTCCGGTCGCCCTCCATCTGGTACAGCCGCACCATCTTCTCGATTCCGTCCTTGTACTGCTTCTCCACGCTGAGCTTGAATTCGAGCTGCGACAGCATGAGCTGGATGCGTGGGCCGAGATGCGGGGTATCATATTTGATCAGATCTGAAGCGGTGTCAGCGAAAGGAAAAGGGTGCAGGCACGGGTGGAGATACCGAGCTTGCTGTAGTTGGGACGCTTGGCCGGTCCGGAACCCGCGCCTGCGTAGGGTGCTCGCGGGGGCATCAGGCCCTGGCCCGCGCCGAGCTCGCCGTAGCCAGCCTGGGCATCTCCATAGTCGGCCTGGCCGTCCGGACCGACGTAGCTGTCCCAGCCGTTCTTGGGGGGCGGGGTGAGCGGGTTGTTGGCCCTCCTGGAAGAGCCCGGCTGCAGGCTCATGCTCTCCATGCCGGTCTGCGACTGCTGCATGGCGAGGTCGCGCAGCTTGGACTCGAAGTACTCGATGTTGCGGCGGCCATCCCGGAGCTGGCCATCCAGACGGGACAGCACGGCGGGATTGTTGGTCGACTGGCGCATGGCGTTGGCGGCGTTGATCAGGGCCTTTTCCCTGTCAATCTTGCGTTGCACATTGGCAACGGTTTCGTCGACATTCATCGCGGCGGCGGTTCAGCGTGCCCGTGTCCCGGTGGTGTGCCTGGGGGGCGGGGCGGCGAGGGGAACGGCGTCGGTGCCCAAGCCAAGCAGGCGGCGGGGCGAAGGAAGAATGTGCGGGCGGGCGGGCGGGCGCAGCGGCTGGAGAGGAGAGGCTGGAGAGAGCGGGTAGCAACGACGACCGTCTGGCCGGCGGAGGGAAGGTGACGGTTGAAGGTGCAGGTGGAGGGGAGCGGGACGTCGTCCAAGTCGGTGGATGACTAGCTTTGCCTGTTGAGCTGTGGCTGTGGCTGAGCTGCACCGGCGCCGACACTGTCTGTCGCTGGCGGGCGCGATGCTCTCCGGCACGCACGTGAAAAAGGGCGTGGATGGAGAATTGAGGCGGAGTCAGCGTCGCGGTGGACTGGCCCGCGGCGAGGGAGGGAGGGGGACGGTGGACGGTGGATGGTGGGTGGTGGAGCGTCGGTGGGATTATGACGGAGTTCAGGCATGATGGGGAGGAGGAAAGCATCGCGGGGTGTATGTATATCTACACCGGACTAGTTCGCACAGGCGGGGGGCATGCGACCGACGAGCAGAACATCACTGGGCCGGTGTGGCGCAGGACCGTCACCGCAACCACCACCACCATCACCACCGTCTCCTGCCATCTGCACGGCTGGCTTCCCGGAATCCACTCGAAATTCACCTCGAAAGCTCTGCCGTGGTCGACATCGGCCAGCCGTCACGCGTCTTCTCGGCGGGGGCACACGACGTCCGAGGTGAGCATGTTGGTATCGTCAAGATCAAAAAGCAGAGGAGCGGTTGGACGACTGCACATGCATGTATATATCTACCGTGCATCTATATGCAGATTCACCGTACTCGCAGTTCCAGGGCATGGCCTGTCACATGACGAGGGGGATCTGTCCGTCCAGTCCAAGGGGCGTCACATGACCCTGCCGTCCGACACACGGGAGCGGGCCCGAGGCGCGGGCAGGAGGGGCAGGCAGGCCATGGCGAAACGAAACGTACGTCACCTGGATGGGAAGCGTGCTGCATGTACGTCACCTGAAGGGGAAGGTTGCTGGTCTGTACGTCACCTGAACTGGACGTTCGAGGCCGAGGTCAGACTGGAAGCAGTCCGATGCAGACGGGCAAGGCCGGAAAAGCAAACGCCCTCACGGATCGAGGCCCGGAAAAGCAAATCACCGGCCAGCACGTCGTCACGGCGTGGGCCGAGACCTGGGTCGGCGAAGGTGGCCAGGCCACGACGGCGCAGTGGTGGGCAGACGTGGGCAGACGTGTGGGCAGACGCGTGCAGAGAGCGGTGGCGGGTAATTACCGATGCGACGACGACGAGCTGTAACCGCCTCGAAACAGCCATCTTCTGGTGACAGGTCTGCATTCTGCACTCTGCATACGCGACCGACCAGCGTCTGGCTCCGTCCTTGGTGCCACCTGCCGTGCCTGCCGCGCGTGCGTCAAGATCGGCGGCGAGGTAAATTGTAGCATTTCATCCACAGTGTTGTTGAGCTTGGAGAGGTGACTGCTGGCCCGCTGACAGGTGCTGGAGGAGGCATCGGATGCGTTCCCCGGATGGCCGGACGCCCAGTTTCGGGCCGGAAGCCATTAGCCAGATGCGCGGACCAGATAGCATGTACAACGGATACCGCGTAGCGTGTGCTGGTGAGGCCGAGGGGTGGGTAGCGTGGCGATGGAGGAGGCGGTGGTAGAGGTGATGAGGATAAAGATGAGGACGCCATAGCCGCGCTCAAATGACCGGGAGGCGGGGGAGACGGGGGCAATGGGGGGGGGAGACGGGGGAGATTGACGGTGATATGTATTCTTTTCACGGGCGGAAGAATGGCCTCGTCATATGCAAGCTGCTGTCGACGCACAGGGCAGGGCAGGGCAGGGCAGGTTGGCAATGCGCGCGTCTGCCGGCTTTCCGATCGCAGCCGTCCGAATACTTGATGGCTTGCTGATCCCGCCCGACGGTCAGCCGAACTCACCTCTTGCTTGCAACGACACACAGACAACGGACAAGCAGGAACCGCACGTGATACGTACATACATGCCTACATACACACCTACATACACATACCCACATACCCACATACCCACATAGACACCCACATCCATCCCCTCTGCGCCTCTGCGCCTCTGCGCCTTGCCGCGCTGCCCGAATCTCCGTGCTCCCCGCATCTTTGCCCATCCTCCCTCCTCGCCGGTCGGCATCAGCACCCGACGCGCGCGCGCGCCCACTCTGCCACAGCTTCATCCCCCCCCTCCCCCCAAATCGCCCGTCTCGAGGAATCACCGCCAAAATTCTTCCTTCAAGGGCCAAAGGCGCCGTCGGCGCACCAGAGCCTCCGCGGGGGCACCCCCATTCCCATTCGCACTCCCGTTCGCAGTCGCATTCCCTTTCCCTGGCGCACTCGTCCGCTCGCCAGCCTCACGTCCACCACCACCTCCAGCCCTCTCCATCCCCCCCATCTGTGCAGACCCAGCCGTCGCCTACCACGGCGCATCCCTCGCCCTCCACCGTGCAGGCGTCGCCGCACCCGACCCCACGCCCTCTCGCTGCCGTCAATGGCGGTGGAGAGGGTCGTGGTGGCAGCAGCGCGGGAGGCGCGGGCAAGAAGTCGGACCAGGGCCGCCACCGCTCGTCCATTGCCTGCGCCCACTGCCGCAAGAGCAAGGTGCGATGCTCCAACAACGGCGTCAACACCGACTGCGAGCAGTGCATCAAGAACAAGCGGGTGTGCATCTATCCCGCCGGCGGTCCCGGGGCCTCGGATGCCGCTGCACAGCGTCGCCCGAGCCTGTCCGTCGGTCACGATGGCGACAAATCGGGAGAGGTGAGTTTTCTCTTGTCCCACCCACACGCCTGGAACACGCAACTCACCCATGCATGCGCCAGACGCCTCGGAAGCGGTCCAAGAAGGCCCCCACCGCCCTGGCTCCCAAGGAGAAGCCGCCGTTGGGCGACAACCTGCTCAGCCCGGACCTGATCACCCCGCAACTGCTCGGTGAACTGGTGAGACCATTCCCCCCATTCCCTTGTCCTCGTCCTCGTCCTCGTCCTGGTCCTGTTCGCTGATGCCATGATAGTGGGACATCTTCCAGCAGCACTTCCAAACCGACCTGCCCTTTCTGCACAAGGTCAACTTCCCCAGGCGCCTGGAACAGCTGCATACCGGGCCTTTGGATGAATCCTTCACCTGCCTGGTTCTGGTCTATCTGGCCCTCACCGTTCCCTTCCACAACACCTTCGTGCAGCGTTCCTGGCCGAAATTCTCGGCGCCCGACACCCCCATCGCCATTTCCAAGCAGTATGCCGATGCCGCCCATGCCAAGCTCTACGGTTCCGGTGCTCTGGACTGTCCGACCATCGAAACGATACAGATACTCCTGATGATCGGCCTCCACGAGTGGCGGAGCACCCGGGGGAAGAAGTGTTTCCTGACCATCGGCAGGGCCATCGATTGCGCCAAGCTGCTCGGCTGCAACAGGCAGGAAGATCTGGATGCCAGAAAGGAAAAGGCGAACATGTTCAGGCGGGTGCTGCCCCTCGACGTCAACCGGGATCAGGATCAAACCCCGGAGGAGCACTTCATCGAAGCCGAAACCAGGCGGCGAACCTTTTGGAGTTGTTACATCCTGGACAGCTACGTCAGCAGCGGCATCGACCGTCCGTGGAGGGTTCATCACGACGAGATCCACATCCAGCTGCCCTGCGGAGACAAGGCTTTCGCGTACGGTACCAAGGTGAGGACGCTGAAGCTCAGGGAGAAGACCGAAGACTTCAACCAAAGACGAAGCCGCTATCTGGAGTCGCAACAGGCCCGTCACGGCGGTACCGTGGCAAACCGACACGATCAGATCAAATGGGAGGACGAGAGCGATCTCGAAGGCCTCGCATGGTTCATCCGTGTCCTCGAGGTATATCGCCGGGTGGTGGAATGGACCTGCAACATAACCCGAAGGTATGCATGTGATGTGGTGTGCCGTGGCAGACCAGAGTCGTGACCATCTGACACGCAAGCAGAAACGACCCGAATCCTCCGTGGAAGGAAGACTCCGTCTTCGCCACTCTCGAAAGGGACCTGCAGCATCTCAAAAGCTCGCTGCCAATGGACCTGGCCTTCAAGCCTCGAAATACGCAAACCCAGATCTTCTCCCGAAGCTATCGGAACTACGTCCTCCTGCACTCCCTTTTCGCCATATGCGACATGGCCCTCCACCGCGAATACTTACCCCTGCTCCCGTTCGAACTCGAGAAGCCGAGCGGCCCCATCGACGGCGACACCCATCACCTGATGAACCCGCCCCCGGGGTGGTGGGAGAAGGACGCGGAGAAATGCTTCAGAGCGGCGATAGAGTTCCTCGATTTGATGTCCACTTGCCACGAATACGGAGCGTTGGTGGAAACCCCCATGACTGGGTTTTCACTGTTCTACGTTCTCCAAATCAGTGAGTCCACCGAACCGAACCCAATCGTACGAGGCCGCCTGAATGCTAAACCCGTCCAGTACTGTGGTGTCGCCTGTTCGCCAAGATGGATGAGAGACAGCATCTTTGGAAAAAAGGAGACGACGGCGTTTTGATCCGCAACTTCGACCGTGCATGGGACCTCGTGGTGCACATGGAAGAACGGCTACGGATGGCGCACTTCTGGTGCACCAATCTGCTGACGTACTGGGAGACGCTCAAGCGTGCGTACAAGTCGTATCGCACCTTCGCTGGCTCGCCTGCCAGCAACAGCAGCAGCTCCACCGAGAGCAGGGTCAATGGGCTCGATGCGTGGCGTGGCGTGGAGAAGTCCCTGAAGGACTTCGGCGATCACCAACAGGACGAGGACCGGGATCTGGCCAAGAATGTGAAGAAGCCTGACATGACGATACCCGAGGGCAGCGATGTCGACAGCCCCGCACCCGTGAAGAGCGAGGAAGGAGACGCGTTGGAACATACCCCTCACTCCGACATGCTCCCACCCCACTCCTCGTCCTTTACCCCGGTCAACAATTACCCTCCCACCAGGGCGGACGACACCAGCAACAATCTGAGAACGCCGGATAGGTTCCCCACCACCACCAGCTACGGCCATGACCCGTATACCCCCGACGCAAAACCGCAATACGCATATCCGCAATACCCTCCAGCCGCCAACGGCTCCCACCCCATGGCAGGAGCAACGGTCCAGCCGGCCGAGACCCGGGAGAGGGCCAGATGCGACACCCAGGACTCCAACTACGGCCTCGTTCAGCAGCATCCGACAACCAACATGGTATTGGATGTCCGCAGCGAAGCCGAGTTCAACTACTACCAAAACAACGCCGACTGGGCCAACCGGTTCCACTTCCACAACCTGGCCGATGCCAACGAAGACGCCAGCAACCCGATCAACCAACACCCCAACTTCAATATGGGCTTCTCCTTTCAGTCGTACCCACCCAACATGTACGACGGCGGGAATTATGGGCAGTAGCGCGGTCCCTTTCCTTCCGCATCCGATACCTCACCTTGCTAGCTAGCCGAGCTTTCCCCGCATTTCTTCTACCCGGCTCTGTCACGTGGTGGTTCTGTATAGTGATACCACCTGCCCTTCCACCTGCGGGGACTTGCCCCCGATACCAATACAAGTTTTTCCCACGCTGGCGTTTTCCGCCACCAGAAACAATGCACCGTTTTGCTTTTGCTCGTGCGCTCTTGTACCTGTGAAGATGCCAACCCAACAGAATGACTCCACGGACAAACTACACGGCCAAGTGTTGTATGACGGTTTGTCCCGTTACCTACTCGGCAATGGCTTGGTATCTATCCTGCTCTGTTCTGTTTGCGTTTCCATTTCCGGTTGTTTTTGTGTCTTTTCATGTCCTACGGGTCATGGTGGGGCGGCGGGTGGGTGGGTGGTACCTTTCTTCCTTCTCTACGATGCGATGCATACTCTCTGGGGTGGATACCGCTGAGATGCGTGTGCAAGTGTGGTTGCGTCTTTTCCAATACGCACAATTTCAGCCGAGGCCGGGCCAGTCGAGTCGAGCATTGTCGGGTCTTGTTCGAGGCCCGAATTGTCTGGGCTGCTGGTCTTCCTTCATACAATGGACGGATGGACAGCCGGCATTTCTTGGGGTGTGTTGGTGGGGGTTCGTGCTCTGGGGTTCATCTCGTAGCGTGGCATGGCATGTTATGTCGTGTCGTGTCATGGGATGTCATGTATGGCATGTCGTGGGATATTGCATCTTGCTCGAAGTTGTACCACTTGGCATATCATATGCCTTTTTGAATCGGATTCATTCCATCGGTATTCGGAGTTTTTGGTATGTGTATATATATATATCCCAAACATGGGACTAAAGAAGGGCATCTAGCACCAAATGCACCAAACCCACTCCCTGGAAAATCCCCCGTTTGGGGAAATCAAGGGCCGAGCGAGGTGTCGGCGGTCGGTGGGATGTGGGATGGATGTGTTGTATATGTAGGAGTTCCCCTCTCCCCTGGTCACGCTTGGTTCGGTCGATCGGTCAGTCAGTCAGTCGGTCGGTGGACGGAATGGAAGGGGGGTTCTGTATGCGGGTTGGGATTTTGCTTGCCGGGCTGTTTGTTCGTTCGTTGTTGTCGGGGTGGAAGGAAGGAGGGAGGGAAGGATGGATGGATGGATAGTGTGGTCATTCGTTCTTAGGTAGGATTGTTGGATAAGTGGTGGGTACATGGATACCTACCATGTACCACCCAGACTAAAAGATGAAACCCCTCCCATCTTAAAAACCATTGAGGTACATACATCGATGGAGGTCTTCGTACAACTAACTAGTCATCACTACAGTACAGTTCCTTTTACAATGGCCGGAGATTTATGCCATTCCTGTCATCGCTGCTGTTGGAATCGCCTGGCCTTTTGTTACCGGTGCAGGCTTCAATGGCGGCGTGGGAAGGGCTGCTGGGTGGGAGAGGGGGACCTGTTTGTTTGTTTTAGGGTAGCATTAGATCATCCCACTCATTTCAGCGGTAGCCGGTTGAATTGACCAATTTCCGAGACTTTGAAGTCTCAGTCTCCCATGTCTCTGCGCCTCTGTGGATGTGCAGTCCAATCGAATGGTGAAGCCGTAGGTGGGTGGCCATTTTGAGTAACGATTTTGTTGGTAATTCAGATAGGAAGATTCGACCGAGGAACTCGGGTACGGGCGGCGGAGAAACTTTGATGGAGTTTCCATGGTACATGGTCAAGGGGCCCGAATACGTACGCTCTCTTCGCTTTTGGCATTGGCAGGGATTTCTGCGATATGAGGTACTATCTTGCTTGACGCAAGGGTGAAGGCCGGCGGATTGATAGGCGGTGGAGGGTAGCGTGACGTGTGCGGCACTGCATGGAGATGTATACCTATGCAACACCTTGCATTGATTCGGTATCATCAGGTGACACATAAAATACGAGTCATCAGCGAGGGTATATATGCAATTGGAGAACCAGCCCCACTATCTCTACAGCCTTGCCGTCTTCCCTCCTTGTCTGCATTGCTATCGAGGCCCGCGCTAGTAACGTGGCAGTTCACAACGGTCGGCACCCTTCTGGAGAAGCATGCCAGGTGGGAGCGCTGAATTGCTTGCAAGGGTCTGTGTCCAGGAAACTCAATATGGCGTGGTATTCACTGGACAAGGGAGCACGGGGTGAGCAGGGGAGCGATAAGGCTGAGCGGGGTTGCAAGCTGTGACGGTCCAGACCGAGCAAGATTTGAACGCAAGATACCCAGCCTGAACGTGACAGATATAGTAGTCAGCCGTGACGCGAGCAGGGTTTCTTCCTTTTCTTTTTTTCCCTCCTCAATAAGGGGGGGCCATTTGTAGAGGGTCGCTAGAGGCGATTGTATACGTCTGTATTGAAGCGAAACGAAGAGAAAAGAAAAGAAAAGAAAAGATCTATAGGTAGCCCTGGTTAACGTGGTGGAAGATAACCAAGAGCACGTTGGAAACCACAAGAGAAGACGTAGCTTCTATTCCCCGTCACAAAACACCTCATCCGATAAGAAGCCATGGACAATTTCACAAGGTTTTCTATCATGTACAGATACAGAGAAAGAATACGAGGATAGTACATTAAGCCCCTTTCTCCAGTGGCAGTCAATAGGGCCAAAGAGTTTCTATGCTGAACGGCAGGCCTGTTTCCCATAGACCGTTTTGTCAATTCGTCCATCTCGCTTCACAAGGTTTGCGAGGCGCCCAATAATGTTTCCTTGGTTGACGTGGCGGGCGCCAAGTGGTTTCCATCGGCGGGGTAAGCTCTGGCCCGAGAAGTAGCTCATTCAAACTACTATGTATACCCAGAACATAGTAATATGGAAACTGCTTCACTCAAGTTACTTTTCTCGAGTTCCAGCGAGTCTCTACGTCAACACCAACAATGGCTAAAAAGAAGAATATGCCGGTCCAGCGGCCCAGAACTTCGTTAGACATCCAGTTTCTATTCTCTTTCACCCCGCATATATCCAACTAAGTGTGGTCTGCAGTCCTTACTCAAGTCGTCCTGTCACTCTCTATATCGGCTCCGAACAGAGAGAATACTACGTCCCGAAAGACCTCTTGCAAAATCCAGCATGGATCAACTCCTGCTCTTGGGGGGACAGTATATATTTACCCGATGTGGACGAAAGCACCAGCCATGTGCTGGTTCACTACCTGTACACTGGTGCTTACCAAACGCTTGATGACATGCAAATCTCTCCAGTCGAAGAGATGCACGTTAAATTCAAGAGAGCTGTTTTAGCCTACATTACGGCGAAGAGATACGAGCTATGTGGCCTTCAGCAGCTGGCAAGGCAGAACATCGAACATTTCGGCGCCGAGATGAACATCTTCGACATCATTGAAGCTATCAAGAAAGACTTCTCAAAATTCCCGGGTGATGGCATCTGGTTCCATGACCACTTGAACAGGAAAGCCAGAATCGCATTTGAAGAAGATCACACAGTATTCGTAAGGAATGACTTGTTCGGCGGCATTGATGATGTCACTCTGATCAGATTCCTGGCGAAATGCATGGTGGAAGTTTACAGCAACAAGGTCTCGGACATGCTCAGCGCAGAGAAGGAGCCGGTTCCGGTGATTTCAGAAGAGTGTGTCATCGACGCCCTGGACGTACCCATCGAGGAACCACAGACGGAAGAGCCCTCGCCCAGTGAAGAAACCCCTGCGGAAGAGTATCCTGCGGAAGAGTATCCTGCAGAAGACTGTCCTGTGGAAGAGTGTCTAGAATTTCCCACCGTGGACTTTCCCGTTGAAGAAGCTTCCGCCGAGGAAGCTCCCGAAGCTTCCATTGAAGAAGCTACCACTGAGGAATCTTCTATAAAAGAAGATACCATTGAGGAACCTTCTATTCAAGAAGACTGTCCTGTGGAAGAGGCAGCTTTTCAAGAAGATGTGTGGTGCATTAGTTTTGGCACCAGGTCGAAAAAGAAGGGCAAGAAGAAATCAGCGGACTTCATAGAGGATTCCGCTCCCGAACCAATTGCTGAGCCCGAATCTGAGAACTTGAAGGAGGACGAATGGGCATTCACATTTGGTAATGCAAAGGACAGAATGATGAAAGAAGAGCCCGCCGTTGAAGAGCCCGCCGTTGAAGAACCCGCCGTTGAAGAGGCGCCGCCACCTCCTCCCGAGCCCGAGCCGGAGCCGCCCTCAGAAGAGCCTCCAGTCGATCCTTTCAAGGGTCTTAGCAGGTCACAGAAGAAGAAATTGGAGATGAGGTTGAGACGAGAAGCCGATCAAGAACGCAGGAAAAGAAACGAAGAAGTCGTAGCCGTAGCGGAGCCAGATCCTCAGCCTGAAGAGAGGGAGAAAGACGATATCCGGGATGACTGGGGTAAGAAAGAGGAAGAGGAAACACTCCCCACCCCGCCTTCCGTTTCCATGCCGCCCAGTGAAAATTTTGATCTCTTCGACCCGGCGCCCGAGATCCCGGCAGTGGATGCAAACGAAGCTGCTCTGGCGGAGGAAGAGAATGCAAAACAAACTGGGATATGCCCCCTTCGGGCCAGCCATCTGCTCGAAGGAGATCGGTGGAAAACCTGCAAACAATGCCGCGCTCTTCTGCGCCAGGTTGCTGTCGAACTTGTCCGTACAGGGGGCCATGCAGATGAGGCTGGATATGAGATGGTGGACCGGGTATTGGTGAGGGGATGAGATTCTTCCATAGCTTTGTCTTTTTTATTTATAAGAACATCTTCCATGGCATTTCAGAACTGATGTCACTCTGATGCATACTCCGCCTTGATGGTACTCATGGCGACTGGCGTGACTCTCTCTCTCTCTCTCTCTCTCTTTCTCTCTCTTTCTCTCTCTTTCTCTCTCTCGGCGGCGTGTTCAAGAGCCGTCCGTATTGCAAGTCCTGGGGTTTATAGCCTTTGGTGTTACTGTGTCCGTTTTATAGTGTGGATTCTGTGGCAATCGTACAGAACAAGCCATAATACACAATTCGATCGACGAAATCATCCCGTCACACCTCTCCTGAGAACCGTTGCTTGCGCCGCTTGATCCATGTGATTACCTAGGTACATCCATCCATCCCATCCCGGAAGCAAGGATTCCGCCCGCCTCAGTTCCCCGCCTCATCCCCGCCAATCGCAATTCACCGCTTAAACCCCTTCCCCAGGTCTCCCGTCCCCCGCCCCTAGCGCGAGGCTAGACGTAGCTACTCCATTAGCAGCGGCATCACTGCCTACATAGTAAGTAGTGTTTTCTCCGCGCTGGAGGTGCGCGGTGGGGGTTGGTGGGATTCGCGGCCCTGGTAGCCGTAGGTGTGAGGTGAGGTCCCTGGCGAGAGGTACCGATACATACCTGTATAAAGGCGGCGCGATAAAGGTAGGGTAGCAGGTATGAGGCCGGGAGTACTACCGGTATATCCACAACATGCACGGGTCGGGGGCTCGGAGGGAGTTGGCACGAAGAGCGGAGGTTTGTTGCGTGGTATGGGGTCATGGTGTCATGGTGCATGGGTGGGTACGGTAGGTAGGAGGGGAGTTCTTGTTTGTAGCTTGGAGCTTGGACTTGGTGCTTCGGTTCGTTGGTACAACTGACTTATATAAGAGGGGATGTACTGGTATGGTTTTTTTTGGTCAATTGCGCGATTGTCGTTCTTCGGTTAGTGTGCTCTGTTTTCTGCTTGCTTTGCTGTTGGAATCAGAGTCGAAATTGTAATTGGAATTGAAATTGACAGAGAAAAGGGAGGAGAACGATGAAGGGCTTTTTGAGAAGCGTAGCCGTGGCTGCGCTGGCCTGTTTTGCGGTGGAAGGGAGTGCGAGAGCGGCGGCGGCGGGGAAACCTTCGGATTGGATCAAACCATATGAGAGAGAGGCGTTGCAAGACATTGTGAGTTTCCCTTGTTCTTTTGCGTGTGTAGTGGATCAAGAATTTCCGGTCGAAATTGACGCACACGAACGAATAGGTCACGTGGGATGAAGAAACAATCTTCATCAACGGCAAACGATTGTTCCTCTACAGCGGAGAAGTGCATCCATTCCGGTACTTCCCCCACGGCGATGGCAACGAGAGAATCGAGTCCGCACTGACGCGTACTCAGTCTCCCCGTCCCATTCCTGCACCTCGACATCTTGCAGAAAATAAAAGCGCTTGGATATAACGGCGTCTCGTTCTACGTCGACTGGGCTCTGCTCGAAGGGACCCCCGGTGTATACCGCGCCGAGGGCGTGTTCGACCTCCAGCCTTTCTTCGACGCCGCCACCGAGGCTGGGATCTACCTTATCGCGCGCCCCGGCCCTTATATCAATGCCGAAGTGTCGGGGGGTGGGTTCCCGGGGTGGATTCAGAGGGTGAATGGCACGCTGAGGACGCGGGCGGCGGACTTTTTGCACGCGACTGACTTGTAAGACCGACTCTGCTTGATAACAAAGCGTCAAAGGTTAACACAATGGACAGGTATATGCGGGAGATCGGCAAGACGATTGCGGCAAATCAAATCACGAATGGTGGTCCTATAATTCTCGTCCAGCCCGAGAACGAATATACCCAAGCCCTGTCCTCCATCACCCCTTTTCCCGATCCCGTGTACATGGGGTATATCGAAAAGCAGCTCAGGGATGCCGGAGTCGTTGTCCCGCTCATCAGTAACGATGCTTCGGCGAAGGGGAACAATGCACCCGGCCAGCCAGCTGCAGTCGACATCTACGGCCACGACGGCTACCCTCTGGGCTTCGACTGCGCGAACCCATCGACCTGGCCGGACGGCAAACTGCCGCTGAATTGGCGCCAGCTGCATCTGCAGCAGAGCCCCAGCACGCCGTATTCCATAGTCGAGTTCCAGGGCGGCTCGTTCGATCCGTGGGGCGGCCCCGGATTCGAAAAGTGCGCCACGCTGGTAGGTCCCGAGTTCCAGCGCGTATTCTACAAGCAGCTCTACAGCTTCGGCGCCACGATACTCAACCTGTACATGACGTGGGGCGGCACGAACTGGGGGAACCTGGGCCATCCCGGCGGCTACACATCGTACGACTACGCGGCCGCAATCCGCGAGGACCGCAGAGTCGATCGCGAGAAGTACTCGGAGCAGAAACTGCAGGCGAACTTCTTAAAGGTCTCGCCCGCTTATTATACAGCTGGACGCGGCAACGCTTCCACCACGGCGTTCACCACGTCTGCGGCTTTGGCTGTTACGCCCGCGTACGGCGTGAATGGGACGAATCTCTACTTCGTGAGGCACGATTCGTACAACTCGCTCGCTTCGACGAGTTACAAACTCACGATTCCCACGACGGCGTTTGGAAACGTTACCATCCCGCAGTACAACGGTACCAGCCTGACGCTCAACGGCCGAGACTCGAAGATTCATGTCACCGACTACGATATCGGGGGTGCCACGCTGGTGTACTCTACAGCCGAGATCTTCACCTGGCACAGGTATGAAGAGAGGACTGTGCTGGTGGTCTATGGCGGGCCCGGAGAGACGCACGAACTCACCCTCGCAGTCACCGGCCTGGAAGTACTCGAGGGGGAGCTCAAGTCGATTTCCACGCGCGGCTACACGCTGCTCAATTTCCAGGCCGATGGGACGAGGAAGGTCGCCAGGGTAGGTGTCTCGGCGCCATACATCTACGTCTACATGCTGGGTACCTATTCCCTCCCCTCCCCACCCCCTGTTCCCCGCATCTCCACTGACTCGATATCCCCCCAGACCGCAACGAAGCCTACAACCACTGGGCCATCGATCAAGCCCCCCACGACAGCTCCGCCCCCCTGATCCTCAAAGCAGGCTACCTGATCCGCACCGCCCGTCTGACCCCCACCACGCTCACCCTGACCGGCGACCTCAACGCCAGCACCACCCCGCTCGAAATCCTGAGCAGCGTCCCCGAAATCACCACCCTGACCTTCAACAACCGCACCATCCCCTTCACCCGGTCCCCCCAAACCGGCACCCTCCTCGCCACCCTCGCCGCAACCCCCCCAACCATCACCCTCCCCACCCTCGCCACCCTCCCCTGGAAATACCTCGACTCTCTCCCCGAGCTCCAAAGGGGGTACGACGACACCGCCTGGACCCCCGCCACCCTCCCGCACACCTCGAACCCCCTCTACCCCCCTCAAACAACCACATCCCTCTCCGGCCCCGACTACGGCTACCACGCCGGCTCGCTCCTCCTGCGCGGCCACTTCGTCGCCACGGGCGCCGAAACGACGCTGACGCTGCACACGCAAGGCGGCACCGCCTACGCGCACAGCGTCTTCCTCGACGGCGACTTCCTGGGCAGCTGGCCCGGCACCTCGGCCGCCGCCTCCCTCAACACGACGTACGCGCTGCCGGGCCTCGCAGCCGGCGCGCCCTCGGTCATAACCGTCGTCCTGGACAACATGGGGCTCGACGAGAACTGGACCGTCGGCACCGAGACGATGAAGAGCCCGCGCGGGATCCTGGCGTACGCGCTCGCGGGCCGGGACGCGGAGGCCGTGGCGTGGAAGGTGACGGGGAATCTGGGCGGGGAGCGTTATCGCGACATGTCGCGGGGTCCGTTGAACGAGGGCGCGCTGTACGTTGAGCGGCAGGGCCTGCATCTACCGGGCGCCCTGGACGCCGCGGATGTCGCGTGGGAAGATAGCGAGGGCCCTGTCGCGGACGGCATCCCGGGCCCAGGCATCGGCTTCTTCGGCGTGGAGTTCGAGTTGGATATACCTGCCGGGTGGGACGTGCCGCTTTCTTTCACATTCGCCAACGTTACCTCTTCCAACACGTCGGCGGCGGGGTCCAGCGTTCCTGCGTATCGGGCGCAGCTCTATGTCAATGGGTGGCAGTACGGCGAGTATATCAACAATGTGGGCCCGCAGACGAATTTCCCGGTTCCGGAGGGCGTGCTGAATTATCGCGGGGTAAATTACTTGGGGATTACGCTTTGGGGGCTTGAGGCGGGGACAACGAGGTTGGGGGGTTTAACGTTGGGGGTGGACGGGGTTGTTTGGAAGGGGTTTGGGGAGGTGGAGATCGTGGAGGGGAGTCGGTATGAGAAGAGGGAGGGGGCGTATTGAGGGGGGTTCCTTTTTTTTCGGTAGGGGGGAAGCGGTAAGAACATGAGATGAAAACGTACGCATATAAATCCGACGTGAACCCCAACGCTTGGACTTTCCTACTCGATTAGCGAGCATCATGCCAATCTGAAAAAACGATAACAGCAGACGGACGGACAGTGAACCCCCAATCCACTCGAAGCCAATCGAACCAACTCAAAAATCGATCAAATCAAACATCACCCAGCCAACTCCCTCCCAAACTAGCAGCCCTCCTCCTCCTCTCACTCGCACTCCCACTCGCAGCACCCCCACCACCGTAACCTCCGTTCGCACCCATCTCCCCCCTGCTCCCCGTCTTCCTCAACCGCTCCGTACTCGCCCTCCTCAAATCCGCCGCATCACCACCACCACCACCCCCCTCCATCTCCTCATTCGGCCTTCTCCTCCGCACAAGCTGATACCCCCTGTCCAACTCGACCTCGATCGCACACCTGACCTTCAAGGCGCCCACAGCCGGCCAGACACTCCTCTCGCCCCTCAGAATCCACGAATCCAACCCCTCCCTTGTCGGCGTCTCCAGCAGCTTGAAGAAATCGCTCGGTGTGAGTTCCGGGACGAGCGTCAGACTCGTCCCCGGTACGTTTTCATCCAGCAGGAATCTGCGGATGGAGGGTGGGAGGAGGGAGAGTTCGTCGAGCTGGTGCAGGCGGTGTTGGATTTCCATCACGATGAGGCGCAGGATGGGGAGCGAGAGGGAGGAGAAGGGGGAGAGGGAAGAGTGCGAGGGGTGGGGGTGGTGCAGGTCGGAGCGTAGGAAGGGAGCGAGGTAGGGTCGCGCCTGGGAGACGATGAAGTGATTCACGTTGAAGAGTTCGGCGATGCGGTGGAGCGGGGATTCGCGCGTGTCGGCGTAGGAAGCGTGGGTCCAGGGCTTGAACGTGGTCTCCGAGGCTGGGGACCAGGGGATGATGTTATCCTGGTCGTCTTTGCAGAGGAGGGTTACGGGGTGGTAGAGCGTGGAGCCCGAGGCGTTGGAGGCCAGGGCTGCCGACCAGATGAGGACGTTGGGGGCGCTGAGGTAGTTGAGGACGTTCGGGACGCCACCGCGGCCGGTGGTCGAGACGGTGATGTTGAGGACGCGTTTGGTCTTCAGGTAGGCCTCCTGGAAGGTGAGGTCTTCGACGTTGGCGCGCACCACCCGTTCGAGCACGCCGACGTCGAGGAAGTAGCCTTCGCGGATGAAGCGTTTCACGCGTCGGACGAGCGTCCGCCACCACGAACCGGGCCGTAGGTCTTCCTTGGCAGTTCCTCCGCCGCCGCCGCCGCCGCCGCCCTCCTCCTCGTTGGATCGCCGGGTAAAGGCAGTCAGGTTGATGCTGCTCCCCTTCAAGAAGTCCAGGAGCTCGTCTTCCGTGTGGACGCCCACGAGGGCGGCGATGAGAGCGCCGGTCGCGGTTCCGGCTATGATCCGGGGGAGGAGACCGCGGAGATGCAAGGCCTTGACGACTCCCAAATGGCAGAGGCCGAAGATGGCGCCGCCTTGGAGCACGAGGACAGAGCGCCCGAACGCCTGCCGTGTATCGTGCATGACGTCCAGTTTGTTCTGGTTCGTCAGGCCCGTGGCTTTCGACACGGGGTACCTCGTCACGTGATTGATGGCCAGGGCGACCTGGGTGATGTAATCCTCGATCAGCAGCTTCGTGCCCGCATACGCCCTGTTGAACAGCCGCGGCGCCGTGATATTGCCCAGATTCCGCACGAGTCCGCTCCTCAGCAGAGACACGAGGCCCAGGATGTCGTCTTCCTCGCGCGCTTCGATGATGGCCTGCAGGCGCTCGTAGATGAGCCGGTAGTCGTAGTATTTGGACGTGGGGTTCTGGCGCCAGAGGTCGTAGCCCAGGACCTCGTCGAGCTGGAAGGCGGCCGCCTCCCATTCCTCGAAGAGATTGGCATCGCCGAGGTTCTCGAGGAGGACGTCCCGGGGCGACTTTTTGGTGTACCAGCTGTAGAGTTTCTGGAGGGTTGTGAGCATCATTTCCCTATGGTTCAACAGGAGCTGGCCGAGCTTCGAGACGAACACCGAGACCAAAGCACGCAGACGAGGGAAACAGGGACATGCAATAAGCCTACCAGCTGCCAAAAGAAGACCACATCCACAATGCAAGCGACGACGCTCGTGAAGACGTGTGCCACATGCGAGGCGCCACTGCCACCCCCTGCATCTGTCATCCTCTGCGTCGGCATAGCTGGCGCTCAGCCGAACCCGTCTGCTGTCGTTGGGGTTAGCAGGCACAGGCGAATGGGCATGTCGCATTGGTGGAAGGTTATTTGTTGCCTTTGGCGATGGCGGGAGAGGCTTCGAGCTCGGACGCGGGCAGGTGACGCACTCTTTCACATGTCTCGGGGCTAGCTCAAACATCGACATGGACAGACAACAAGACTCTGCCATCTATCTACACTCGGACGAGTACAAGCTCCATCTACTGTGCAGGCGACATGACCTGCCCCAGCCACGCCTCACACAACCCCACCCACCCCGCAACCGGCAACCCCACCGTATCCAACGCGAACCCATGCGGCGCATCCCCAAAAACATGCATCTCAACACTCCCCCCCTTCCCCGCAATCCCCTCCGCCAACCGATACGCGTTGACGACCGGCACAACGGGGTCGTTGCCCGCATACACTACGAACGTCGGCGGCGGCGGCGTTGAAGCCTCCATCTGAACGTCGGGCTGCACGCTGTCGTACAGCAGCTGCTTCTCTTCCGGCTCCAGCGGTGCCTTGTCCGGGATGATGGTGCGGCCTTTTGCGTTGGTGGAAATGGGCGCGTATCCGATGACGGCGAAGGCGAGGCGGGGAAGGGGAACCGCGTCCGAGCGTGGACACGACCAGGTCGGAGGGTACGTGGCGAATAGACTCGCCGCAAGATGGCCGCCGGAACTCAACCCCACGACTCCGATCCTGACCTCCACTCCCACCTCCTGCTCGATGAGTTGCAGTGCGCGTCGCGCGTCGTCGACGGGGGCCTGCGCGCTGGACTCGGCGTTGGGGAAGCGGTGCACGAGGAGGAAGGCGTGGAAGTGGAGCGAGGTGAGCCATTTTGCTACCGCGAGGCCTTCACGGCCGATCATCAGCGAGGTGTAGCCGCCGCCGCCGAGGATGAGGACGGCGCGGGGGGAGGGGGATGGTGCCGAGGGCGCGTAGTGGAATAGCCACGGTCGTTTGACCGAAGTCACGACTGGGTGGTTGTTTTGGGATTCGATGGTGAACGAGGTTGCGAGAGGTTCGGTGTTGGTGGGGGAGTCGGGGTAGAGGGGCCATGAATTGGTGGCTGCGAGGGTGGTTGCTGGGTCCATGGTCGTGTGGATGTGGGAATGGCGGGGAGAAATCGGCAGAGGGTGTGTGTGATGTGTATATGGGGTGTGGAGTTTTCATGTGGAAATTTGCCATGTTCGTTCATGAAGCTCGCGCCATCTTTGGCCCGAAGGTGCCGAGGTGGATCTTGAAGGCTGGTCAGAGGCAGGTGATTTCAACTACAGAACGTCCCTCTTCTTCCCCGTGCGCGTGTACTGGTTCAGATGCCACTCCACGTCGCCCTCCTTGTTGTCCAGCGTGCCCGCCCTGATCTCGAACAGCCGCATGCTCATGCGGGGCCCTACCTCGGCCAGCTCGACGCTCTGATATCCGGTCCGCACATAGACGTGATGGCGCACCTCAACCGTATCCTCGATGTTCTTGAACGTGACGACGCGGTTGCCCGCCTTGGGATTCGACGTGTCGCGCGGCGGGAACAGGTGCTTGAGGATCTGGACCACGCGCTCGCCACGCTTCGTGGTGAAGCCGTCGAAGATGAGATGGGGGTACGACTCGCTGACGGTGCCGCGCGAGGCGTTGGGGATGTCGGCGCGGAGCACCACGTTGTGCAGGGAGAAGGACGCCGTCGGGCCGTGGGGGAAGTGTGATCTGGGCATGACGTCAGTGAGTCCGTCGGGCAGAGTCATCGGCTTGGAAACACGCACACGGTCAACGCCGTGGGAGTGCCGCGGTGCTCGTGCAGCAGGATGATGTCCGACAGGCCGCTCGAAAGCGCACTGCCGACCAGATTGCTCAGGATCAGATTGCCGCGGTTCAGCCGTATGCTCGTGGGCAGCAGCAACCGTATCTCCTTGGCGAAGGCGCTCAGTCGCGACGAGGGGTCCCGAGACGTTGTGACGAGAAGCCTGGGATCCACGACTCCGCTGAGCTGGCTGTATTCGTCGTCCAGGCCCAATTCTTCCTCGGCAGTCCGGTCCGCGCGCGTCTCGTCGTACTTGAAGTCCTTGCGCAGCTGCTCGTCATCCGCGACGTCTTTCGACAGCGGTTTCCCGCTGGCCAGCGAGGCTTTGAGGGCTGCGCGTTTGCTTGCGAGTTCGGCGTCCCGAAGTGTCAATGCCCGTCGGTATATGTAATCGCGCCTCTCGCGGGCCTGTTTCCGGATCATTGCCGATGGGTGTTGCCGTGCGCCGCGGTTGACTGAGCGGGGAGAGGGAAGCCGCCTTTTTCGATTCTTGTTCGTTTTCGCGGGAACTGTTGTTGGCGGCTATCGGACACGGCAGTGGAGCTTGAAAGTTCGCAGTAGGAAATTTCGGGGGAGTAGCGCACGGACCATCCCTTTGTCGATAAGTCGTCTCCATAGCTTCTGACCAGTCCTCAAAGACTATGTGTATGTTGCTTATTGTGTTCAAAGGCTCATCTCCTTTGCAGGGTTCTTCTGTGGTATTCTGAAGCTGGTGACAAAGCCAGCCAACTGGCGACAAGCAAACGCATCTGACCATCGTGTTTGCCTGAGCGCGATTCACGTGACAATGGTACAAGTTTGTCTGCAGTCACATCCTATATAGTCGTGAAGCCTCGCCGCCATTGGTAGCTGTAAAAGCCGATAGCCTTTTCTTATAATGCATCAATCGTTATATTAGTACCCTACGCTACATATCGTATACAAACAAGCAAGACGGCAGAAGAATCGACTTTCTCCTCGTCGGCGGAAACACTCTGGGATTGTTGGCTTGGGCTGCCAGCTCAGTAGCTGCTTTGCTGGTATGTCTGATTCGCGGCCGTTCCAAGACCACCACCTCCAGGCGGATCTTCACCATCGCTTCGGCGTCCTTGCGGTCCGCCAAAGTCATCGTTGCAGTCCCCCTGGTACGTTGCGTTTTGAAATCGCGCAGGTGGTACCAAGCCCCTTCCGGCCGTCCAGTCGGCCAGCGATTTCCCAGACTCCTGCCATTGCCGAATCAGCGTTTTTCGGTTCCCCCGTGCACTCTCCCTCAGGTCGGCGAAATCCATGTAAGGATGGCCGTATCGACTTTCGTACCCATCAAGGGCGCGCCATAGCTTGTCCCGTTGCTCCACCGTCTTCATGGGGGGGGAGCCACTGGATTCCCAGCCTTCGATGTTTTTTCGTCGCTCTCTCCTCCCTATCATGGTTAATTCGTTATAGGGGGTATAGACCCGTCCACCTTTACCCACCATTCCATCCCAGGCGTTCCAGTTGGGGTTTCCAAGCTCTGGAGCACTGCTGGGTTGTAGGGGACTTTTTGCTGGAATTTTCCCTTCATGAGTGGGATTATGATCACGAGTAAAATCAGTTAGCGTCAGTTGTTGTTGTTGTTGAGGGGTGCGCGCCATCGGCTGCTCGGAAGGAAAAGCGTTTGGCGCCTGCTGTTGGGGCATGCTCGAGCTTAGTTGCATTTGAGGATCGTTTGAGCTCGTCTGCTCCGCGGTGGAAGGATCTGGCATTTGGTACGTCGCTGGCAGCTGAACAGACACATCCGGCTCTGGAGGATGAGAACACTTTTCACAGGGGCCTTGCCTTGCATTTCCCTCGACCGTCACCGAATCCATCGCAGTAGGCGAGCATACTCCCATATCAACCTCGGGATGCTCTCCATAGCCCGTAGCATATCTTGAGAACTCACAGTTCCATTCCAATGCGTAGTGGTGGTGAGCTTTTCTTGTGCCTGCGTAAAAACACCCCAGGAACGTTTCTTCACGGAACTTGCACATCTTCTGATCCTGTTTCCGAGCCGTCAAAGTATCTTACCTACCTTTCGAGATAGGGAGTAATAAGTTTAGGAAAGATATTCGACTTCGCTGTTTGAATAAACGAACACATTTATCATGACCTTTCAAGCGCGGGCGGTTGTAGAATCTAAAAGGCCAAAGATTCATATGACTCTGAAGCGTGTGAATCATAATTGTATAAACTATGAGCAACTTCAAGAAAGGAGTCGATTTGACAGCGAGCAATCGTACCGCGAGTCTTCAAAGCTTACAAAGTAAAAGAGTATGAGAAAGAGGGAGTGTTTTAAATTCTTTATGATTCATCCATCTATGAGCCATACATTCAAGCATGAATCCAATACAAGAATACCCCCGTTGCCACTGAACCTGATGAGTCTGGCTCCGATACTCATAGCCAGTTCATCCGTTGATAGTCCGCACCAAGACCACAGCGATCCGAAAGCGACATCTTCGTCGCCATCATGTTATCCAGACCGGTATCTTGTTTGTGAAGAGATCGCTTGGAATGGGCGGTCCACGAGCTTGAGGCACATCCTCGGCTAGGTGATGTGAAGCATGCCAGACGAAGCCTCTGAGCTGCATGACCCACCATGCTGCTTCAAACACGTTGCTGGCTGTCTGGCTTGGCTGGCTCCACTTGGAGAACTCCTTCTGAAGTTTGGTAAGGGCCAAGTCGACGTAGCGAGTAGCTATGTCATGTATTTTAAATTCAAAGTCAGGGCCACGACGGAGCTCGGATTTGAAATGGTCCCAATAATGTTCACCATAAGTCCGCCGTTTCGTTTCAACGTACTTTTCGTATTTGCTCAAAGTGTTTGGCCACAATGAGGCTACCTGAAAGGCGGCTCCCGAATCGGTCACAGCTGTTTTAGCGATTGAAGCGTGTGAAGCGACTAAATGAAAATATCTCGTACGGCCGTGGTGAGGGGTATTGAAGCCTGTCTTCACCAGATGACCTGTCGTCCAGTCAAATACTTCCCGAGCTTCGTTGATGAATTGGAGTCTTTCGGTCTCGTTATACAATTTCCACCTATTTTTCCAACGAGTAAAGGAAGATGGGCTCTTTGCATCCATAAACATGACGCTTAGTTTGTCTAGCCTCTCGAGAATCCCGTTCAAAGGTTTAGCGAGAGCTTCGTCGAGTCTTCCGCTCGTGACACGATCACGCAGGAGATTGTGTAATGCAAGTCGCCCTTCCTCAGACGTGTAAATACTCCGAATATCTGGGTAACGAACCCGACCTGGGAAGTGACACGACGTTATGGTGGACCCTTTCAAGGGAAGAAATGGGAATAGAAGGGTGATTGCTTCATTTCGAACTTCATTGCAGTGTTGTTCATGATGTTGTGTGGATATTTGGATATTGCTGGTAAATTCCTTCAATAAGTCGTCTGGGGTCGTGGAATCACCAACCTCCCCTTTCCCCTTTACCATAGGAAAATCACACTTAACAAGGTCGGGGTCGCCAGGAACAATACCGAAAAGCAATTTATCGACAGCACGACTCGGTATGAGGCTCGGATAGCGGGGATGGGGGTCGAATGCAGTGAATCGAAGCACGATACCTAAGCCACGGACATCAACGGCTGAAATGGTATAACCATTACCATCAGCCTGCATCTTCCCTGAATCGGGCTCAATGACGCGCCAGCACATACCAAGTCGAATCGCGAGATTGATGATGTCGCAAACACTGACTAAAGCTAAAGGTCTGACCATATCTGGTGGCATAAGATCCCACGACCAAGCTCTGTAGACAACAGCAATGTTAGTGCGAACTATGGTCGGTTCTTCTTCAACACACGTATGCTCGTCATACATCGTGTCCCAGTTCGATTTGATGACACCTGTGTCATTCTTATCTGATTCGGGGGCAGGACATGATGGACAATCTCTAGACCAGTACCTAACGGACAGGCGATGGAGTTCCCTCGGCAGGTTTAACCAACTGACTAGGTTATCTCTCTCGAGAAAGACGCGCTGAAATTTTCGTTTTGACTGTCGTTTTGGAGATACCAAGTCTTTCTCGACATCCCTCTCATTGACGTTCAGGCCAGCATCGATTGGTTGTTTTGGGGTTTCATTGGTCTCTTTTCGAGCACGGTGGCGATAGTCCTGATGTACAGTTTTTTCCAGCTCGGCGCATTCTTCTTCCGCAAGCCGTGGACTATTGATGGCGTAGATCTCTCTGTACTGTTCTGCGTACTCTTGGAACTCGCGAGGTGTGGCCAGGACGATCTGCGGAGTCACATAGAGCGTCTCGAAGCGAAATTCTGACCATCTCCATTCCCGATGGCGGAGTCGATGCCAGGCACCGATGACAGATTCACTGCATCTTCGGTAGCCCTCTGCCGAGCTGAGAAGCTGGGCGAGGAGTTGGTTGCTCGTGACAATGAGGGCAACGACGGAAATAAGGAGCGCGACGATAGCCACATTGATATCGCTCTTCCCCGAGTCACCCATATTTGAGAACGGAAGGTGAGGAGAAGAGAGTGAGGTTGAGTCGCGTCGACGTATAGTATTGGGGTCACGGATGGTATAAGAGAGGAAAGGCGTTGCAGTCGTGGCCGAGCCAAGAAACGGCGCGGAATAGTAGTTCGGATTATAAGGCGCAAATCTGCAGATGTCATGCGGTGATGTTACACGGCAGAATCCTGTTTTTCATTGAGTTGCTGTAACCACTCACGTGCAGTGAAGGTGCGTTGTACAGGAATCGGCGGTGCTTGCTTGACATGGAGGGAGAATTCAAAGCGTATCATTGCAAATCTCGATGATGATGATGATGATGATGATGATGATGATGATGATGATGATGATGATGATGATGATGATGTGCAAAAAAACCAAACGACGCGGATACGTAGGAGATGATGATGAGGGTTGGAACGACGGCAGTGATGCTATCGTAGAGTGAATGTAATGTCGACTCAGGCCAGGGTGGTTGTTGCTCAATTCGGAACACTAGTCTCGACAGGGATTAGTTGCACGTGATTGCGCGATATCTGACGCGCCATTCCTTCATCCGCCCTCACAGTTGAAATATCGATATTGATACCACGCGCCACCCACAGTCCATGTCGCATCCATAATGAGTCGAGCCACGATCGAGCAGTCGCTCAACAGCTTGGTTCCGACGCTAAATGGCGCGCTTCCTGAGGAGCTCGTTGAACTCGCGCTGTCACTTCTTGCGCAGTCCCGCAGCGTTGCGAATTCACTCAAGCATGACGAGGAGATCGGGCGACCGTACACATGCGCGCACCTGGCCTGCGATAGGTAGCGTAATCTTCCACCTTGGATGTAGATGCGTGCTCATTCTTCCAGACTGAAGAAGCGCCTCAATCTCCCCTCCATCGCCCCTCACCCTCCATGCCCGCCGCGCATCTACAAGAAGCTGTACAGGTACCTCGAGAGCACACTGCCAGCCGCAGCCCCCCGTGAGCCTCAGACGCCTCGCAAGAATGCCACGACGAGCGCACCGCCATCAGGTCGAACGACGCCGAGGACTCCAAAGACGCCGATGAGCGCGTGGATGACACCGAGGAGCACGCGGAAAGAACACCACGTGACTGAAGATGCCCCCGACTGGATCATGCCTGTCATACGCGCTGCCGCGAAGGCTTTCTCGTACCCCAACGCTGCCCCTCACATCTATACTGGCGTCATTTCTACTCTACCGCTGCTTGCGCGCATGTCTGCTGCGGCAGCCGAAACCCCTAGCAAGCGACCCCGTCGGGCGGCTGCGGCCCAAGCATCCACAGCCGAAGTTTCGGATGCGCGCACGCTTGGTCTCGTCGCTGTGCTATTGTTCTACGTGCTTTCGCGGATGATGGACCAGGACATCAGTCCTCAGCAGTACCTCGAATGGCAGGAGAAGGCAGTGACTGCACTGCTCTCGGCCTCACTCGGCAAGGGTGTTTCCGAAGAAGACGTGGGGGCTGAGATTGAGTCGCTGATGCCCATGGCCCAGGAAGAAGGCTGGCTGCAGATGGAGTGGTTCTCCAACATCACGCAGGCAGATGGCGGCGAGGACATGGAGGGAGTTGAAACTACGAACGGCGGCAACCGATCTCTGGCCGCTAAAGGCAGGGGGCTAAACGTCGGAGGGAGCGATTACATTGGCCTGGGAACGATGATGCAGGACGCTACCGACTACCTAGGCGCACGACAACGCGAGGAGTACAAGGAGTGGAAATCCGCTATCATGGCGCGCGTCGAGGAGATCGAGGCGTCGTGAAGTTCATCGTCCGAATGAAATTTTCGAGAAGCCTTACTTCCTTGACACCAACGTACTTGAACCGCGCAGACTTCCAGTGTTGAGGCATGACCTCAGGTGAGTGAAGTCAGTTGGATGTGAAGATTCAGAACGAGCAAACTGTGAACACAAGATACCCAGTCTGAATATCACAGATATAAGAGCCAGCCGTGACATCAACTGTGCCTCATGCACGAACTTCTGTTGTGGGCTAATTGTCAAGCTAGTTGGGTCAGTAGACTGTGCCGCACTCCTGTTATTAACCGGTCAACCAAGCCGTATTTGTGCACTCTTACTATTAGCTATTGGACTGTGCCGTATATGCATGCATTTCTTCGTGCTCTCCAAGTTATCTACTTGCTATATACGGTCCACGGCCCGTACTCTGAAACGAGGCAGAGAGTAGCGATACGACGTGTATGACGTTGTTGCAGTATTCTCAAGGGCGTCGTCAACGGAGTAAAAGAGACTTGGATTGCCGAGGGACTTACTGCGATGAGCTTCGATTTATGAGAGGGTGTGGTTTCCTCGTACTTGTAATTTCCTGTAGGAGAGTGGAATGATGGATGGAGGGATACTGATTGCGGCATAGGAACCATAATGATTTGAATGTGGGACATGTTAATTCATTAGTTCAACTGACTATAGACTCACCGCACCACCACTCGCCACGTTTCCCCTCTCCCCACCGCCTTCGTAGAGCTCTTAATGTCGAACGACACGTTCCGTTACATCCTTCGCCCAAATTCTGCCTTCGCCTTACTTTGCCTCTACTACCGTATTGGACCGTCGTTCGTCTTCACCGCCCCATGAAAGCACCCCGATAGCGCATGGCGGTATCGATTATTGACTCGTGCGATTCGAAACGCGTTGCTAGCCGAATCATTGCGGGAATCACGTGTGATGATCGATACTGTACAGACGTGCTCCCGAAGGGTATCACCATGTGTGACATCCCTCATGTGGCGTGGTGGGACGATTGGGCGGGTAGGCGGGTGAATTGAAGGGTCAGTCGAAGTCCGTCGTCGGTTTGTCGCCACATGACGTGAGTCAGTGGAGTGAGACCGAATTGCTCGGGTGGTATGGTTGCGTGGCAAAAGAATCTTCGCCCTGGACGATAGTTTCGGTTGTTGGATGGGCGTATGATGTTGACGCGAGCCTCTTGAGCAGATTGAACCTCGTCATAAGGGGCCCCGCTCTATGATCTTCGAGAGGCGGTCGGTCCCATATGTCCTGAATCGATTGAAGACGACGTATTCTCTGAAACCTACCCAATGCTCTCCCTTCTAGCATCCCTCTCGCCTCCTCGATCGGCGGTGAGAAAGTCCAACTCTGAATAGACACCAATACTTTGACGTTCTGGCTACCATCATGGCTGTGTACACGCCAAAGGCTTGTAACCAGCTCGGTGGAAGCGACGATGATACGTTGTCACGTTTTCCCAGAAGCACAAACAAAGGTACGAGTGGCGGGAAAAGAGGTACGAGTGCAACTGAACGCAGTGGCCCAGTGCGAAACTCGTTTTCATCGTCACACGTGGAAAGATTGTGGTGAAGTCGAGAAGCTTCTCGTCAGCCGGAGCTGGCTAGTTCGAGAGGACCGGTTGCCACGTAGTGAAGCGGGCGGAGTCGAGATGGGAAGGCGAGGTTGTAGTGGTGACGGTGAGGCGTGGGCATGTGACTTGGGATTTTGGGAAGTATTTATTCGAGGGTGGATACTCGGAGGGACGATACTCAAAGGCAGAGCAGAATCGAGTCGGATTTCGAAGTTGACTTCGTCAGTGGTTCTCTGAAGCACAGCATCTGATATTGCTTACGTAACCTATCCCAACGTCTGGATCCGACAGTCAACAACCTCGAAGTTGGAATCGACAACATCATCATGCAGTTGACCAACCTCCTTGGAGTCTCTGCTGCCCTTGTCGGGTTCACGATGCCAGCTCCCATTGCCGAAAGCAACATCGCCCAATCCGATGCTTCGACATGCGGCTACGTGCGCTTCACCGACGCAAACACGCTGATTTCCGGTCTCATTCCGAGCGCCACATGCACCCCCTTCAACCCGAACCATCAAGATATGGTAGCAAAATTTTACCGTCTTGACCGCGATGACTGTGTATGCAAATTCTACACGTAAGTGGCCGTCGATGGATGCGTGGGCGATGCTGACGGAATATAGATCCAAGGAAAGCTGCCAAAGGCGCGATGACGTGCCGTCCTATACTGGGCCTTCGAAGCCCGATTTTTGGGAGAAGTCGTTCGAAGGGGAGAGCCCGTCTTGGGGATGGTGTGCTTCTGTGTAGCAGGACAGATGAGCCCTCAAGGCAGAGCGCTGGTTTGTGATGGGTGGACGGAGAGGGAAGATGCTCGCAGCAAAGATCGAGATCATTGCACATTTCCCTTCTTTATGGATTGCAGCGTGTTGTTTCGTCTATTGGGTACTCGAGTTCCTCAGACAAGAATACACTTATGCCTTCCCTCCTTTCCCTATCCTTTCGTTGTCCGTGGCAAACGGAATTGCTTATTGATATCCGCTAGCGCCGTGGCATTGGGCAAAGGGAGCTTCCAAGTGCATCGAATTCAAACGGTGCCTGCCTCGCCGGAGAGAACGGCAGCCGCTTTTACGTCATGCCCTCACATTAGTTTAGTAGCCTTTCGATATAAATACCCACCCGCGACACCGCCTTCCTTCCTCCTCACCACCACACACACACGCTCCTTCTCTCACGATCTGCAACTTCCGACCACCAAAATGCACTTCATCAACATCATCACCATCCTCTTGGCGTTTGCGCTGCAGGCTCTCGCCGCGCCTTCTTCGTCCGTCATCCTCAATGATGCCGCCCCTCTGATCAAAAACGAGGCCGCCCCAATGTTTATTCCGACTCTTCTCTCGGCTTCACCTTCCTTGATGAAGCGCGACGACGAACTTGTCAGCTTCGGTGCCGTCAATGTAAAAGGCCAGGGCTCCAGACTGATCCAAATGAAGGAGCCCAAGAACGCGACCTATTGTTGGTTCATGGACGACACGACTGGCAAGGAAAAGACGGTTGGAACTAGATACATCATAGCTGCCGATACCATCTGCTTCTTCTACGAGTATGTCACGTCTACCCTGGCTGTGTATGATATCGGCAATCCCTAACCTGCAACAGGAAGCCCTGCGATCCGGGCAACGGCAACTACGCCACGTATCGAATCGGCAATTCGACCCCCGAGTGGCAAGACTTCACCGGAAAAGACACGAAGCTCGTGGCGTTTGGTTGCCAGACGTACGTCAAGCCGGGCTCCTCTGGTGTTTTGGCCGGCGTTTGAGGAGGCTTTGGGGGGCTCGAGGTCTTTTGGCGTCTTGTCGGTACCTGATTTCTCTCGGCTGTAGTTTCGGCGGATACCGTGCGATACATCTGTGGACATTCTGGGTTGGTAGTCACATCTATCTGGCTGCATCTGAATAACAAATTCATCAAATGCCCACCTCACCTTGGTTGAATACACTCCTCTCCGTTGAATCACCTAGTTCAATCAGACGATTTATTTGAACTTTTATTCTAACGTCTTGGAAAGCTACCAGTAGTAATCCTGGGTAAAGCTTGGTGTTGAAACGCCTTACAAGCCGGATTTAACCTCAATAGCTACAGTTTTTAGCTCCTTCGTGGTACCGATTTTCCCAATGAAGCGAGAGCCTCTGCATACCGTATACCAAGTACTCCTCTAGAGCCTCTTAGCTAATACTTCTGGTCAAGGCTAATATCACCAACGCTAGCCTTCTATAATAACTAGATATAGGTAACATCTCGAAGCTTTCTCTGTAGAATAAAACTCGGGAGAAGAAGTATTGAGTAAAAAACTTAGAATAAAGGTTCCTTCTTTACTCTTATAAATATTATCTTACACTCGTCGTATAGTAACTTTCCCTTACGATTTGTAGTATCTGTATATGTCAATTATAAGCGCAGCCCTTTCTGAAGCTCGTGCTCAATGTCGCCTTTATAATGTCAGTCGCGAAAACCTAGTATCGAAGGCGGTAGAGGCTTACACGATAATATCATCGTCCCCTCAGCTACGTATGGCCATAATACCGTGATTATACTAAATTCAAGATTAAACTACTAGTAATATATTATATACTATTTAGTTAGAGTTAGCCTTTATAGGGAAAGTATTATATTAATATCTTCAAATTAGTAACTTCCTTTACTCTAAGTAAACTAGACCTTTGATATTGCTACGT
>JAGQEM010000279.1:0-34301 GCA_019202945.1 Corynespora olivacea
ATTGGTGGTGTTGTGAGGGGGTGAAAAAGATGGTGTTTCACGATCAGCCGGGCGTTACGCGACTCTGGGCGTTACGCGCACAGACACGGTACCTTTTCCCCTACTCGTGACTGACTGACAAGCTACTTGGCCACCAACACCTTGGCGGGAGCGTAGCAAGGAGGATTCGAGTGTCTGGTTGGTCGGTCTGCGGTTAGTTGCGTAAGGTACTCAGGCAGGGCGTTAGCGTAAGCCTATTCGATAGGCTGGAAGCTGGTTGGTTGGGAGGGATATCGGTTCATCTACTGCGCGTTTTCAATTCAACCAATTCTACATGTCTTGGGCGTCTATGAAGGTAGTTTGGGAATGCTCGCCAAACTCCTGTCCCATGAGCTACAGACGCAGACGTTGCGCTGTGCTCGGTAGATTGATTCAGCGGGTCAATGTATCCAACAGTCCAATCACAGTCTCGGCCAGCTTCTTCGGCATCTCGATGTGAGGAGAGTGCGAGCAGCCTTTCAGCATTAGAGTGTGCTGAATGTCACCTGTTTGGGCGAAAAGCTTCTGTTTCTGCAGCGGGATAATCCTATCTGCCTCCGTGTAGATGTACCCGAGGCGACTCCGAAAGCTTTCATCGCCGTAGGGGTCCCAGTGAACGGGTTCGGAAAAGCACGCATACGGCTGATTCGGGAGGGAGGAAGCTAGTCTTTCCGCTTCCTCCTCGGGCAGATCGTGGAACACCATGAACTTGGCAAACTCTTTCTTGAAACCGACGTAGCCGGTCGAAGTCTGCAAACAGTTAGGGCTCGCTGTTGGTACTAACATTTACGATATGCCAACACACACACACACACACATACATCGTAATGGACCCAATCAGGCAGTCTGTCGGGACTGAAGCCCATGGCCGACATGGCCGGAGTCCCCTTTCTGGCTAAGAATGCTGCCGTGTAGACAGCGGCAATGACACCACCCTCCAAGCCATCCCGCTCTCTTTCTTGCTTTCTGAGTCCATCCAGAGCTGCAGGTCCATAGATGCCGCCGTACGAGTGCATGAAGAGGACGATTTCTTTCCCTTCTGCCACTAGAGGCTTCAGCACGTGCTCCCGGAGGTGTGCGGCATCTGGGTTGATCTTGGACGGCTTCGCGGGATCGTGGTCAGGGTAGCCGTTCGCGAGCTTGCACACGGTGGGATATCCAAGTGCTTCGAAAGCTTCCTTTAGCGGTTGGAAGTAACTCTCCAGCTGCCATGCACCGGGGCAAATCACGATGGTCGGCGTCATGGTGGTACAAGATTGACTGTGAATCTGACGGTCGCACGGGACAAGGGAGAAAAAAAAAACGGTGAGTCAACCCCTCCTCCCACAGCAGCCGAATAAGGGAAAAGCGAGCCAAGCTCCCCAGAGCAGGCGGCGTCGAAAAGTCGAGAAGAGTGCTGGGCAATTGTCACGGTGCATGGACGGAATGGAGACGAGAGGTGCGGTTCCCGCCCCACATAGCATGGCATGGACCGCGTGGAAGCGGAATAGTCCGGTAGAATGGAACATGAGATAGGTAATGTACAGAAGGCTCCCGGTCGCGTATAATCCCTCCAATCCATCGGGACCAAGAGAGTGATGCAGTTGCGTCTGAGCACCTGGCCGGACTTGGGCTGCGTTTGCGACGGACCCAGAGTACAGGCGCGGCGGTCAATCAAACCGACGCGCAGACCACAGAACGCGCCTGTAGGTAACTGCTCGGAGGACAATGAAGAGTGGGATTGTTGCATCGGCGCCACATACCTAAACTGTTCTTCAGTTTGTGCAGCCTCGTTACACAGAGACTAGCATGTCGTCGAATACATGGGGAGAAGGTAATAGACTAGGGTCAAAAGCGTCAAAGAGTGCATTCCACCTGCTTTTTGCTTGCACATGGGGGTTTCTGCCATGCAATGCAGGTATGCGGCGAAGCTGAGGGGGTACTATGGAGCCATTTGCCCCCCCTCCGGCCTGCAGCAGGTAGGCGCACGATGCTAAGTCCATGTTTGCTCCACCAGTTCTTGGGTGTGCGCAAGACAACGGACGAAATGGAAATGCGAGGGAGCTGACGCGCTCAGATAGTGGCTTGTCGCCGCTATACCGCAATGGGGAGAAACAGCCGCATCCAGCGTCCATGCATGCCGCTTACCGGATCGAGCAGGGCGCTAGTGCTGCGGGGGAAGGCGTGTATCCATATCCGCCGCTGACAGGCTGGCGTCAAAACATGGTCCTCCCAGGCCCGGTCGTCCGGCCCTGCCGCTGCGTCGTACTATGCCCTACATGGCTCCCGTGGAGCGCAATAGCCGCCGTCAGCCAACACCACGTGGTCCTGACTCAGGTTGCCATGTCCGTGTGTGGCGCAAACGCGTTCCCGAGATCCTGTCATTCGCGATGCGAGCGATCCAACCGAGTGCCTCCTCTTCCTTCCCCTCCCATCCCCTGCCTATACAGCCTAAGCCCCAGCTATTTCTCGTTGCCTTCATGAACACCAATCGTCCCGCCGATAGTGCCAGTGCCAGTGCCAGTGCGGTTGCGTTTGCCATTGCCATTTCTTTTGCTTTTGCTGTTGCTTTTTTCGACTTCGATGGCAGGCACCAACGAGTATGAACCGCTCGCCATCGTGGGCCTGGCCTTTAGGTTCCCAGACGATGCGGATACCCCCGAAGGCCTGTGGAGGATGATGGAGGAGAGACGGTGCGCGGCGAAGGAGATGCCCTCGGAGCGCATGAACATTGACGCCTTCTATCACGAGGACGCTGCGAGAACGGACACGGTAGCCATTGTCCAATCAAACTGTCGCGAACCGCGTTGACGACGGATAGCTGAATCTCAGGGGTGGCCACTTCCTGAGAGGGGAATTGGGCGCATTCGACAATGCCTTCTTCTCAATCGGCCCATTGGAGGCAGGCGCAATGGACCCACAGCAGAGGGGAATGCTGGAGAGCTCTTACCACGCGTTGGAAAATGGTAGGCGCAACCGCCCTCACCACCATCACCATCACCATCGCCAGGGATGCGACCCATGCTAATTCTTTCACCTTGCAGCTGGACTTCCCCTCAAAGCCGTTGCCGGCTCAAAAACAGCCGTGTTCACGGCATCCTTCTCGGATGACCACCGAATGCTGAGCTTGAAGGACCCGGAACTGCTTTCACCCTATGCGGGGAGTGGCACTGCATGGTCAATCTTGGCGAATCGACTGAGCTGGTGGTACGACTTCAAGGGACCAAGCGTTCATGTCGATACTGCTTGCTCCAGCGGTCTGGTGGCCCTGCATTTGGCATGCCAGTCACTCCGCAATGGCGAGGCGTCCATGGTGGGTTGGAGACAGCCCTGCGACCCTTGCATCTGCATCCGCTGACGTGACTCGCAGGCCCTGGTAGGTGGATCGAACGTACTCTCCTCCGTGGAGCAGTACCTGCTCATGTCCAATCTGGCCATGCTTTCCCCCTCAAGCAAATCGTACAGCTTCGATCATCGGGCAAACGGCTATGCTCGAGGCGAGGGTTTTGGTTTCGTCGTGGTCAAGAAGCTCTCCGATGCTTTGGCCAATGGCGACACCATTCGCGCCGTGATCCGCGCCACGGGAGTCAATCAAGATGGCAGGACCCCAAGCTTGACTGCACCGTCCCAGGATGCCCAGGTGGCACTGATTAGAGATACCTACCGGATCGCTGGTCTCGATCCCAAGGACACCTCTTTCGTGGAAGCACATGGGACGGGAACCCCCGTAGGAGATCCCATCGAGGCCCGAGCCCTGGGTGCCGTGTTTGGTGCCTCGAGGCCTGCCGGCGATCCAGTCTACATTGGTGCCATCAAGTCGAATATCGGACATCTGGAGGGCGGAAGCGGAATCGCTGGTCTCATCAAGGCCGTTCTATCCTTGGAGCGAGCCACCATCCCTCCCAACGCGAACTTTGAAAAGCTCAATCCAAGCATTGATGCTCAGGTGCTGAACATCACGTTCCCAACGGAAAGTACCCCATGGCCGTCAGGCGATATTCGAAGAGCTTCGGTCAACTCCTTCGGTTTCGGAGGTACCAATGCGCATGTCGTGCTCGATGATGCCTGCGGCTTTCTCCGATCACACGACTTGGATGGACACCACGTCTCGGTGGACACGACACCCCTTCTTGGCCGCTTGAATTCGGGGAACGGGTCGCGGCCGAGCACACCACTGACGCCCTCGAGCTGGGAAGACGTGCATACCGACCGTGCACAGTCACTGCCAAAACTACTCACGTGGTCGGGATCGGACGAGAAGGGCACCGACAGACTCACCCAAGCCCTCGAACAGTTCTTCTCGAGAAACATCAACGAGAACTATACACCCTTCACCCTCGACGGTCTGGCATACACCCTATCGGAACGACGAAGTCATCTTCACACGAGAAGTTTTGCCGTGGTCGATTGCCAAACAGATCTCTCCCAGTTGAGTAAGATTGCATCTCCACCAACCAAGGACCGGCGTCCCCGCAGTACACTGTTCGTGTTCACCGGCCAGGGCGCTCAATATAGCCAGATGGGCCTCCAGCTTCTGCGATACCCTGTCTTCCGACAGGCCATGGAGAATGCCGAAGCTTGGTTGAAAGAGCTGGGTTGCGAGTGGAGTTTGATTGAAGAGATCAACAAGGCGGGAAGCGATTCTCGGATCAACGAACCGGAGCTCAGCCAGCCTGTCTGCACAGCCCTTCAGATCGCTCTTGTCGATCAACTCGCAGATTTTGGCATCACACCCAACAAGGTTGTTGGCCACTCTTCCGGTGAAATCGCGGCTGCGTAAGTTGCTCCCATCTTTCTGTTTTGGGTTTTCCTAACGTCTACCCAGATATGCTATGGGCGCACTCTCCGCGAAGACAGCGGTCAGGGTAGCCTATCTACGCGGCAAGGCTGCTGCTGAGCTCAGTAGAGCACCCACTCGTGGTGCCATGATGGCAGTCGGTCTTTCCGAACGCGATACTTTGGTATACATCGACCAGTATCGACAAGAAAATCCTACTTCCCGAGTCGTGGTCGCATGCAATAACAGCCCTTCAAGCGTCACGCTCGCCGGAGATGCGGATGCCATTGAAACGCTCAGGCTACGACTCGACCAAGATGGCATGTTCGCACGCAAGCTCAAGGTCCCGGTCGCTTACCACTCTCCACATGTTGGGCAAGTTTCTCCGTTGTACCGAACACTACTTGGAGCTCTTGACACCGATGTTCATCCAACGGACGACCACTGCACCATGGTTTCTTCAGTCACCGGTCAGCCGATATCTCGCTATCAAGCAACGGAGCCAGAGTATTGGGTCAAGAACTTGGAATCGCCAGTTCGTTTCTGTGAGGCGCTCAGCGAAGCCATCAAACTGCATTCAGGCAACCAACAAGGAAGCGACTTGACTTCGGTTGAGCCCCTGGACCTGTTGGAGATTGGACCCCATTGCGCATTGAAAGGACCCGTCAAGAACATCATGGCATCTTTCGAAGATGCAAAGTTTATGCGCTACGATACAGCGATGGATCGCTATTCGAACGCCGCTCACACCCTCCTCAATGCTGTTGGCCGCCTCCACTGCTTGGGTCATTCGGTCAATCTTCTGACTGCGAATGGTCTTCAACATGACAGCCGACACACGTTCCAGGCGGTCAATGGCTTGCCTGCGTATCCCTTCGATCATTCTACAGCTCACTGGCACAAGAGTCGGACGCACCTGCCATTGGCTATGCGCAAAGAGTCCCGATCGGATCTGCTAGGGCTGCGCATGTTTGTTGATGGACCACCACAAATGACGCAGAGATGGCGCAAGTTCACCAGGACCTCCGAAACACCCTGGGTGCGCGACCATGTGGTCAGTGGCAGCATCCTCTACCCCGCTGCCGGCATGATATGCATGGCGATTGAAGCAGCCAAACAAGCAGCAGATGGAAATAGACGAGTCAAATCATACCGTCTCACCGACATCAACCTTGTTCGTGCGCTACATGTGCCCGACGACAAGGATGGTGTAGAGTCTCAGCTTGAGCTCACTTCTATCCCCACTACTGCGAAATACACGTCCGAGTTCAGGTTCAATCTCTGCAGCTTGCAGGACGGCACATGGATACAGAACTGCTCAGGTTCCATACGTCTGGAATACGCGGCCGAAGGCCATGACACATGTCTCCTGAACACTTACGACCTGGCGACATGTACAAGAGATGTGGACTCCACGGCACTGTATGGTTTCTTTGACAAGATGGGCTTGAGCTTTGGAACAACCTTCCGCAGCCTCTCCAACGTTGCCATTGGAACACAGGAAGACGCATGCTCCACCGTCAACGCTTTCCCATGGACTGCCAGTTCATCCGTCCAGACTCAGGCGCACGTTATCCATCCCATCACTTTGGATGGCATCTTCCAGACAATCATGAGTGCACTCGTCCAAGGTGGTAGTAAGCGAGCTCCTACCGCTGTTCCTACGAGACTCGAAGAGCTATATGTGGATGGCATGGGCGCTTCGGCACCCGATACCTCATCGCTGAAGACGTATGCTAAAGTTGCCGAGCGAACGTTGATGACGACAACATCATCTGCATCTGCTTGGAATGAAAGTGGCAGAATTCTCGTCTCTGTCACTGGCTTGGAGACCACGTTTGTCGATTCGCCTGTCGATGATGACGAAGTTGTCGAAGTGACACCCGAAGAACATCTATGCCACCAATTGGCCTGGCAGCCCGACATCGACTTCCTCAACTATGGCCAAACACCGCAACACCTACAACGGTCGGAGTCTGACTCGTTGGTGAAACAACATTACTCGAGCATGTCGCGGTCCTTCTCTCTACTATGCGCACAAGTCTTGGGAGACTTCGGCAACGGCGATCTCACACCATCGCGATCGTATCTCCAGATCTACCTCCGATGGATGCAAGAGTTCGCTTCAAAAGCGAGTACCGAGGACCTGGAGAGTGCTCTGCTCCAAAAAAGCACCGTTCCAGGCTTACCCGACGAGGTAGCTCAGGAGAGCGTCGATGGTAGAGGTCTTACGTTGGCGGCACAGTACCTTCGCGGGATTCTGTCCGGTGAAGTGGACCCAGTAGAAACGGTCTTTAAATCCAACTGGGCCGAGCAGTACTATCAGATGTTGAACAATCACGCACAAAAGGGTCTGCAGCACGTCATGGAACTCGTTGCTTTCAAGAACCCAGGGTTGAAAGTTTTGGAAATCGGAGCTGGCACAGGATCCACAACTGCGCATATACTTGAGCATGCCATTTCACAGGAATGGGGGGTTGGAGGCAAACCTGCATCAGCTATCACGACGTACGACTTTACGGACGTTTCACCTGCTTTCTTCTCCGCGGCTAGAACGAAGTTCGAAGGCGTTGATCCCATCATGAACTTCCTGGTGCTCGACGTCTCGAAGGATCCGTTGGCGCAGGGCTTCGAGTTGAACAGTTACGACCTTGTTGTGGCCGCAAACGTGCTTCATGCGACGACCAATCTCAACGTAACCATCACCAATGTCCGTAAACTACTCAAGAAAGGCGGAAAACTGGTACTGTTCGAGATCACGGCCAATCAGTGGCTACCGCAGGTCATGTTTGGTACTCTTCCGGGTTGGTGGTTGAGTGATGATGAGTATCGAACCGCTGGTCCTTGCATCACGCACGAAGCCTGGAGCACTGTTCTCCAGAAGAATGGCTTCTCGGGTACCGATATCGTCCTTCATGACTCCGATGACCTCGAATGTCGTATGTGCAGTATCATCGTCGCTACGGCAGTCTCTGGTGAAGTGATCGTATCACAAGGCCCGCCAGTGTCCATTGTCTTCGGCACTAATGACACTGAAGCGTTGATTTTTGCCAACTCGCTGAGGAAGGAACTCGACTACCCCGACATCAACATACTGTCTCTCCAAGAAGCTGGGAGGCACGATTTGTCCGACCGGTTGGTTGTGAGCTTGCTAGAGTTCACTAACCCGTTTCTGGTGTCCATGGATGAGGCCAACTTCTTCGCTTTGCGGGAGCTGCTCTTGAAGACCAGCGGTGTGCTTTGGATTCGCAACACGGGCTCTGGTTCGCCTGACTTCCAGTTGAGTGACGGATTGCTGCGCGTCCTGAGATCCGAGAATACCGGCACAAAATACGTTTCCTATGCCGTTTCGTCTTCTACTGAGAGGATCAGCGTGCTGAAGAATGCTGCGAAACTAGTGCGGGATATTTCTTCGGATGAAGATGGTGATGTTGAGCTCGAACTTCAAGACCTTCACGGCAAGCTCTGTATCAGCCGCGCGATGCCTGCCACGGAAGTGAACAAGCATATCGCATCCACGGTAGCAAAACCAGGTCTTGCGCTTGCGGTGGAGCCTTCGCTGGCGCGAGGAAGTCTCGGTTCAATTACCAGCATCGCTTGCATTTTGGATCCCAACGCAACGTATGTCATCATTGGTGGTTTTGGTGGTCTTGCACGGAGTATCTGCGAATGGATGGCGCGTCGTGGTGCGCGCCATTTAATGCTCCTTTCGCGATCCGGCCCGTCTTCAGCGGCGGCAAAAGAACTCATTTCTCGGCTTTTGAGTCAGGGCGTTCGCGTGGAAGCACCGGCCTGCGATGTATCAAACGCTTCGCAAGTTAACAACGTCGTCAACTCGTATGGGTTGAAGATGCCGCCCATCAAGGGCTGTATTCAAGGAGCTCTGGTACTCAGAGTAAGTTCAGCCGCTTCCTTCCTCTTTTGGTCGTAAATCGCCTGAGGTCAAGACTAACAAGTGCGATAGGATTCCGTCTTCGAAACAATGACCTACGAACAGTGGACGACCACCGTCGCTACGCGGGTACAGGGCACCAAGAATCTACGCTCCGTGCTCCCCCGAATCATGGACTTCTTCGTCCTGCTTTCGTCAGTCAACGGTCTTCTCGGGTCGGTTTCCCAGGCCAACTACGCCGCAACGAACACATACCTAGATGCCTTTGCCGCATACTATTCAACGCCCGAATCTCCTGTTATCTCCATCGACCTCGGGTGGATGAGCTTTGCCGGCACTGTGGCAGAATCACAAGCCATTACCCAGCGCATGATAGACACCAAATGCGCGCGGCCGATCGGCGAGGACGAAATGCTCGGCTTGCTGGACTACTACTGTGATGGTGAGAGAATCAGGGCAGCATCGACACGACACACAACGATTGGTATTCAACCCCAAGGCGCAGAAGCGAGCTGGAAGCGTGGGTATCTCGATAGGCCACTTTGGAAGCATATGCTGCACGCGGCATCCGTTCAGGCAAGCGCTGCAGCCGCCATCACTCGTCCAGAAACCCCTGCTGCAGAGCCCGGGGTGGAGAAACGCTTGAACGTTTCAGCACAATTGGAGAATGCGAAATCCATCTCTGAAGCGCAGAGTGCGGCTATGCATGGTCTTAGGTGGAAGATAGCGACGGACTTGGGGTCGTTGGAAGAGGATGTTGACCCCAGTCTGCCGCTGCATGAGGCGGGGGTGGACTCTCTTCTTGCGGTACAGATTAAGAGTTGGGTGCGCGAGGAGATGCGTGCTGACATTAGTGTCTTTGACATCATGGGAACGAAGAGTTTGGGGGAGTTGGCGGCGCAGATTGCGCGGGGGAGTAAGATTGTCGTGGTGTAAGGTGGGGTGAGGAACGATGGCCTCTTCCCCTTTCTTTCCGACTACGCGTGGTTTTGGTTGGTGTTGAAGTGGAGGGCGTTGCTTTTCCGTTCCCTATTATACCCACCTGTACCATTGGATGATGCGTGTGTTATTCAGACATGACATAGCATGACGAGTTTCCTTCCTGTTCAATGACTTATCTAGACTTTACTTGATAAACTATCTATCGATCCACCCTTCCTTCCTTCTTTCTTTTTTTCTCGTGCTGCAGAAATAGCTGGCACTAAGTTATGGTCCCCGACACTAAAGCTGGACTGGGAATATATCGTCGTATGTACCCTTTTTAGCGGCTATTTTACTGCGCTGTTGTTCTGAATGACTGCATTGCGTCCCATTAACGCTAATGGGGATGGCTGGACGCGTAGTCAAACAGGCCTCTGATAACGGGTGGAAACATACAGAGTATATCATCAAGCGAGACAGAGGTCTGCACCTGGTACCCGCTTTTTCTGCAGCGTCAACAAGAGGGAATCCTACAACGAAGTGGTAGCTATCGAGCAGATGAAAAGATACCCAAGCTTTGCGGGGTTTTAGTAATCCAAGCCTAGCGAAGCGTAATTGGCCAATGACTATCTATTGCATGCCGTTGCGCTACGGCACGGTACATAAGTGCGGCGGAACGACGGAAGGATTTTGCGAACGCTATCCTAGTTTCGCCAACATCGTATCTGCTCACCAGGGGTATCGATCTCCCGGTGTTTCCAGGATTCCAGGGGCTTTGGAGGTCCGGGCGAGCACATGTCTCCCCCCCTTCCGATGGTTCGGAAACGGGGCGATTGACTTTTGCATTGCGGGTGTCGGTCATCTCGAAGAAGGACAGATCCGATGACCGGATCCTGGAATTTGCAACGTGGCACAGGGTTGCTTTCCGATGGATTCTCTATATGGGATCACTTTGCAAGTCAGGTCGCTCCCGGGGGACCCGCTTTTGAGAGTGGATCTATTTCTGTTTGACGGTCCGAGGAAGATGAGCCTGGCAAACAATATGGGCTGATGTGTATTGTAAATCCTACCGTGTGTGCGTACTGTTAGCACTAGCGCCCACGCATCACGTATTTGTGCGTGCAGTAGGGGTGGTCGCGGCGGAAGCAGCGGTGAGCAGCGTCCGCAGAACGGTTGAGAAGCTGTCGATACAGTATACAGTATGGTTTTATTGGATAGAGGGGACCCTCTTTATTCCATTGGGTATAGGTGTCCCGCAAGACGCTTTTGCCGCTTTCGTGCATGGTCGGGTAGGTACGCGTAGAGCCTAAGCTACTCGAGAAATGCATGCAGTGCAAAAGTATTGCTAGTCTCATGTAATATGTAATTAACGGCGTTAGAGTATTCTTCGCCATCTGTTCGGCATCCAATCGGATGTTGGGGGAGAATACGTACACTACGCCCACGAGGTACAACGAACGGCATTAGCGTTCTGGGATCTTGCAGTGCGAAATGTCCCCACACACGCTGAAATTTGCTACACGCCCTGAAATTTCTCAATGTCAGAGCATTGGAGGTATGCTTCGACACAGGGGTTATATGAAGGCGTGAACGGTCGATTGTCGATCGCACAAGGCGTGAATGAACTCAGGCATCGATGTGGTTATTCACAGGTTCCCTGGATTATGTGTCAACACAGATTGGCAGGTGGATTATGTACATAGTACGCCCCCCCGGGGATGGAAGAATGGCCAAGGGTCGATCAGCAAAAACGTCTAGTCGCTTTCGTGGTAAATACCCCCGGCGACAATGGATACCGCACATCATGTAGCTGCGTGGCGAAGCAGACTCCTCCTGCTTCAGACAGTTGATTTCGGGGATGGGGATCATTCAGATCATCCCGGCGAGTACCTCCACTAGCTCATTAATGGGCGAAGACACCCACCACGGTTCTTCAAACCTACGGTACCGGGAGTGCGAGCTTTTTTGCGTCCAATCCGTCTTTCGAAGTCACTTCTTCCCATCATGGCGGTCTCTTCCAAGGCTCGGTCTTTGCGTTACTCGGTTCCTGCCATGCGCGAGGAGATTGCGCAAGCAACCACGTCTCTACGCTACAACCTCCGCTCCATCTGGCTCTTCACATACAGCGACATCAAGACGATATGGGCGCCCAAAACCATCTTTGGAACCTTGAGTGCTCTGGCAGCACAATCATTTGGCTTCGCGACCACCAGCACTCCGACAACCATTGATGTTTTGCGGAGAGTGCCTCTCACTGCCTTCTGGGTCTGGATAAACCTCCTCCCCTTCGACATTGACAACCAGCGCCATGAAGTTTCCATCGAAGAAGACCGGATCAACAAACCCTGGCGAGTCCTTCCTTCAGGGCGCATGAAGCCCAAGCAAGCACGCAAGCTGATGCTATGCCTGTACTGCATAGCAGCTTTCATTAGCGGCAGGGTAGGAGGCGTAGCCCAATGCCTCGGACTAATGGCTCTGGGCAAGTCGAAAACCCATCCTCTGTTCCCTGTTTCACACTAACATACCGCGCTGCAGGGTACTGGTACAACGACCTCGGCGGTTCAGACGTCAGCTGCATCATCCGCAATTTCATTAACGGCCTGGGATACAACTGCTTCGCGGCCGGAGCCACCGAAGTCGCGCTCAACATGGGACTTCTCCCCTATACGACGGTGCCCCTCAGTGTGTCCGACCTGCTGCACCCTGCCCGGCCCGATCGGATCCTGTTCTGGAAGTGGGTCGCCATCCTTGTAACGGTTATCACGACGACTGCGCACGCGCAGGACATTCATGACCAGGAAGGCGACAGTCTCCGAGGCCGGCACACGGTACCGCTCGTCATCGGTGACGTCCCCGCACGCATATCAATGGTCGTCGGCGTCTGGTTTTGGACTCTTGCGTGCTGCGGTTTCTGGAATGTGGGCCCCGCTCCCTATCTGCTGATTGGAAGCGTGGCGGCGACTGTGTCGGCGAGGACCATGCTGTATCGCTCCGTCAAATCGGACAAGAAGACTTTCCTCATCTGGAATGGCTGGGTTACCACTATTTATATGCTGCCCGTGTTCAAGATGTACCTGTAGGGTGCCGGGGCAACTGTGATGGTGCGGGAGAGATTGTGTTTCGGACCTTTGCCTTCCCTTTGTTTGGTAATTAGCGGGGTGTTGTTGTCATCGTCAAGTCCAGGATTCTCGTTTATTCCCCCCTCCCGTATATACCCGACTAGACCGACAATGGCTTGGTGTGGGGAACGTTCTGTGCGCTAGAATCCCCCCCTCGCTCTCCTCCTTTTTCCTGTTTTCCTTGTAGCGGTGATTGTCTCCATGTCTCATTCATAGAACGAGAAATCCAAGTAAGATCTATCACGCAATATTATGCATCGTTGTTGAGACATTTCAGTCCCAGGACAAAAAAAATCAAATGACTATAAATAAAAGACAATGTCTCTAGCTACCATGTCTCATTTACAGCGGCGTGAAGACCAATTCCAATCGACCCGCTTCACCTGTGAAGTTATCCTTGGCCTGATCAACCACCCTCGTCTCATTCACTTTGCCTGGTGCGAGAGACACTTCGAAATGCGACAGTAGCAAAGCGAGCACGATACGGATCTCAATGAGTCCGAGTAACCGACCAGGGCATGTATGGCGGCCTGTTATCAAGTCAGTAATGGGCCTGCTCGATGAGGTCGGCATAAAACGCACCAATTGTGAATGGGTTGTGCGCTTTGGCATTTTTCACCATGTCCGGCTTCTCCGTCCATCGTTCCGGAATGAACTCCTCGGGTTGTTCGAAGCAGGTCTCCACTGTCGCATTGTTAATAATCTCCACGGTGCCTTTTCCCACTGCTCGAGAAACTTACATCGGCCTATGGAGTAGCGCGGAGCAATGATGGTCGTCCAAGGCGGGATGTAGTGGTCGGCTATCGTGATGCCCACCTTTTTGGTCTGCCGGGCTCCAGCTGTTGGGAGAACGGGATACAGACGAAGAGATTCGTCCACACACGCATCGAGATACGGCAAGTTGCTTAGCGCTTCGACATCCAGAGGGTCTGCGAGTGGAGTGACCAATGCGCGGAGTTTGGCTTGCACATCAGGTCGGCGAGCAAGCTCATAGAATAGGAAAATGAGAGTTGCGGCGGTTGAATGACTGGCGCTGTTAGGTATTGTTTTACGAAACGCAATCTTTGGGGTGGAATTCTACCTTCCAGCTACGGTGACGGCGAAAGCATCGCCGTAGAGATCGTTGGTGTTTACCAAACCATCGTTATTCCGGGAAGCTTCAATCAGCCACGACGAAACCTACGACACCGATCAGTAAGCTGGTAGGAGAGAAAAAAGACAGCTTCGGAAAACTCACATCGCGCTTCTCGGGATCTGCCTCGAGACGGTCCTTCATGTTACTACTCGTCCAACTCAACGCGCGATTCCAAGCCTGCGCCGCCCCAGGAACACAGAATAGTACCTGTGCCAACCACGGGGCCGGAGACACAAACCCAAGGATGTTCATCCCAGACTGAATCATGGAGACATTTCGATCGATACTCGGGTCGGTGAGATACTCTGTCTTCTTCGCGAAGGCCAAGTCACTCATGACCGCAAAGGCGAAGCGTGAGAACCATTCGTTGGCGACTACGGGCTTCCCCTGTGTCTTCTGGATGCCTTCGAAGAGCTTGGTGGCGTATTCAATGACGGCGGGGATGTCTCTTCGTAGTGCTTCATAATGTTAGAGAGAGGCGCAATTGGTAAGAAAGTCGGAATGAATGCAACCCACCCGTGACTTTGAAGGACTGATCCCACATCTTTCTCCGCGACGCATAACCCTCTCTCTCGCGGATCGAGTTGATAGCTACAAGCGGATGTAGCATATCGTACCATACAGACTTGATGCATGGTGTTCCCGGGCCGCTGATGGCGTTGTAGGCTTCCGCGTCGTAGACAGTGACCTCGGAAGGACCTTGCGACCGATCAATGACTACCCTTCCCACATACAAATCTCGATCTCACCTGTGCGAACGATGCTGCCATATTTGTTCTGTATTTCGTGGAGGAAAACGTGGTTCCGGCGGTTGACCACCTTGGACACATGCCACAGCTTCGTCACCTTCGCAAGCCGTGGCCCCGGTATCCCTTTCAACGGGTGAAAAAAGACGCGATACACCGTCATGCTCCCGAAAAGACCAAAGAGGTAGGCGCACGTGATGAGCGCCGTGTCTCCCACATAGCTGGTCGATTCTGCGACATTGCGCTGGTAGTAGGCGATTGCGAGGATGGAGACGATGCAGAGTCGAATGATGCTGGGTGTCTTGGTATGGTACTCGCCGCGGATGAAAACACAGAGATGCGAAGAGCACCCAGCTGCGCTGGCTATGAGTAGGAGGCTCAATGGGGGCGTCATAATGGGCAGGCAGTTGTGTGGTGGTCGTTCTCTCTATCCTGCGGTGCCTTTTCCACGTATACACCTTACGACCCTGCCAGCCGACGGAACGACAGACCCTTCCCGCTGCCATACCGAACTCCAGCATCCCATGCAGTCTTTGCTTAATAAGGTGAGGGTTACGATACAACATCCCAAGTCTACACAAGAAGAGCAAGACGGTATGGCAATTGGAGTATTGAAAGATTCGGCTGTAACCTTCCCGCATCCATGCAGAAGTGCCGGGAATCGAATCCTCCGCTGCCAATCGGCGAAAACGGTTGCTTAGCTGGCTAGGCTACGGGCCGCATCCTTACCTCGTGACGCTAGCCTCCATGCAATGGTGGATTGCGGCAAGTCGCAGTCGAATCAACAGAGTTTATAGCATGGATCCGCGGTCCAGTCACGCGATTCTCAATTGATTGATAGTGAGGCTTCAATTATTGCCTTTATATGGAATTCGGGAACCAAGGAACGCAGCGCCGCCGCTTCGTTGCAGATATTTCCCAGCGATGACGTGGATCAAATGTTTCAGGCGTGGGGAAACTCTCAATGCATTGTCAGGTCTGATTCGGTAGGCTCCGGCGTGCAACTCCAGGCCGTCCTTGGTTCTCGGCGCCGCGCCACTGTATTGCCTTGAATCTCTTCCCGTGTGAAAAATGGATAGATACGGGCGATGAAAGAATGCGTATCGCAAGCCTACATTTCGTGCTTCCGTTCGGTTAGTTTCTACGAGTTCCAATGCACATGTACAACCGCAATCGTGGTATCGTACGCAGTGTATATCAGATCCGACCGGCCTGCTGCGACTCGACGGTTCAGCACTGCAGGCATACTTGGTTTCCTCCGGAAGATTCCAACAAGGCGCGGGAAGGTGGGGAAACATGCTATCAACATGACAGTACAAAATTCTGCAAGACTGTGTGCGTGGTCAGCGACAATATCGTTTCGCGCCGCTGGAGAACAGATGCACTAATGCCCACATCCCAGCTGGCGCGATGGACCACATAACATCGTACGTTAGTGTAGGCGGCTTGACACTGTGGTATAGACGGATGATGTTACACACACAAACACCGGGGTTTATTGATATGAAATACTCAATAACATAAGAAAACACTTGCAATAGTCCAGTAGCGAAAATTGCGCCGAAACAGTGGTGTGATACGAACACCCTTGATGGCATACAAAGGAATCAATAGAATCATAAGATCTGACACCAAGTTAATTGCCGACGTCGCGAGAATGGAGCCTGGGTGGGGATGCACTTCCCCGGGAGTTTCGGGTTGCAAATCTTCTCACGAGGCCAGTGTTGATGATTGTGATTGCCCAATTGGGCAAATGGCAGTGCCCAATTGGGTAAATGGCAGTAACCATTGGGGTTAGTGTATTATCGCCGAAATAGTTTAGCGCATGTAGTCAATAGCCTGATCGGCCAGATGACCTACAGTACAGACCTACTCTTCAAACAGCCAGCACGCGAAGATGAAGGCTATGAATGTAGTGAAACACCCTAGGAATTGATGCCCGGGCATGTTTGAACGGACCGGTAGACAAAGTTTTTCTGGTGCGCTGTGAAGATCCGCTTGATCCGGAATCCGGATGAGGATGGTGAACTTCGTTGCAAACATCACCGGTGGGTACACGATCTCGAGAATATTCGCAAGCTTGCAGGATTCGTTTATGGAGGTTCATGAGGTTGCATGTATCCAGTACTCATATATGCAACTCTCATTGCGCCTGCGACCGAAATGTCCCATTCATGTCGCCCCTGACCAGCGGCATCTGCTGTAGATATTGATCACGATCACATGGTCTTGCTAGTCTCTTTTGGTCCTAGCGCCTCGGCAGCAGCCTCGCCCTCACACTCAGTAGCTGCTCTTGCCCTTGGAGACTCAACACTAATACAATCGTTTCGTACAACCCTTTGCTTCTGTTTTTGTTTGCCACCTATTGAAAAATGTGCTAGAAGCATAACCGCATTGAAGGCTCGGAAGCCAATACCAGAAAAAATAATCTGCTCAGTGTTACACGGAGGGCCTCCCTCTTATGAATCAAGTGAATCTACTCAAGTCCTCAATTTGCATATTCTTCAAAACGAACGCCTTGGTGAACGTCCTAGCGATGACCGCCAGAGATGAGAGGCCAAGGCAAAAACATGTAGTCCTGATCATCGCCGTGTGCTGTGAGACCGGATTGACCAAGTTGGACTTCTGGCCCTCCGCCGCCTTCATGGCCGGAGTTGTGTGAATGCTACGACACAACTGAAAGAGAGAAAAAAAATATGGATTGTAAACGTGACAAAGCCTTGGAAGCAGCTACGAGACCCGTATACCCTATCAACTGGAGTCCCATGATAGGTCCATATGCTGTAACTGTCCTCCCTCTGCTACCGGGCGTAAACGGTGAGAGAATCACCAATTTCCGATATTACCCTGAGAGTACATTGCTACTCCTTACATGTTGTCGGATTGGAAGATGCATTCAGCACCCGCAGTAAACGTAAGTGCTGTGTAATATCAACAACATCGGAGTCCAACGTCAGAGACGTTAGCAAATCCTCCCTCGAGGAAATGATATACAATATATCGACAAATATCACCGCCACCAATGGCTGTCAATACATGAAATGCGGATTGACAGGTGATGGGGGGCCTTATATTGTAACACTTCCCCTTTCTGACCGCATTGCGTAGGTGTGGTGCTGAATGCATCACAGCATGGCACCGCCTCTTCAAACAATGGGCAGTCGCTTTCGAAGCACATCCTCATCACGCATTCGCAACATCTCACACGATTCCGTCCATTCGCATTAATCACGAGCCTTGCGTGTTTTTCCCGGAAGCCCCTGCATTGCTTACCGGTAGGGAGCGCATTCTAAGCGATAACACTATTCCAACATACACACGTGGAGGTGTATGTGTCTCTACCGTTTCCCCTACCCCGCCTCAACGTCAGATTTTTCTGCGATTAGTCGTTTACGAGACTTCCGATATTTGAACTATGGCTACGACCAATGTGCCGTCCTACGGCAATAGGACGCTACCACAAGCGCTGGACGACCATGCACTCCATACGCCTGACCGTCTATACGCCGCCATTCCAAAATCTCGCGATCTTGCCGACGGATTCGTCGATATTTCCTGTAGCGACATGGCTCGATGCGTCAACTTCATGAGCCACTGAATAGCAGAGAAAGCGGGGAAAAGCAGCGACTTCGAGACTGTCGCGTATATCGGGATCCCGGATTTGAGAAGTGTCGCAGTAGTTCTAGCCGCCATCAAGTGCGGCTACAAGGCAAGTTTCTCGTTTCTCGAACATTTGCGATGTACTCGAGGCGTGCACTGTTTTGGTTACATATTGGTCTCGTGGAAGAAGAGATCACTGACGATGATGGCAGGTCCTGCTACCTTCCCCCCGTAATCCACCGGCAACGAATGCATCTCTGATGCAACAAACGGGGTGCAAAACAGTCATCCACAGCCCCGAAGTCGCGCCCGTAATCAAACTGCTCTCCACCGCAGCCCCAGACCTGCACACCCATGAGACAAGCTCCTTCCAAGACATGCTCGACAGCACACCAGAACCATACCCCTTGACCAAACCCTACTCCACCTCTCTCCACGACCCAGTCATAGTCCTGCACTCCTCAGGCTCAACAGGCATGCCGAAACCCATCACAATGACGCACGCCACCTTCGCCGTCCTCGACAACGAACGTAACCTCCCCGTGATCCCCGGCCGGAAGAACAGAGACTACTCGATCTGGGATCTACCCGGCGGCGGTCGCTTCTACACCATATTACCTTACTTCCATCTCGCCGGCTTCCTGTCCCTGTTCATCAATCCAATCTTCACAGAGACATCGGCGCCGGTCCTGGGTCCACCGCTACAACCACCCAGCGGCGCACTATTGAAAGAGGTGATGAAACACCAGGACTTGAGAGCCCTATATCTACCGCCGTCGATCTGCGAACAGCTGTTGCAGGAGGAAGGCGGGATCGAGTTTTTCAGAGGGCTGGACTTCCTGTGCTATACCGGGGCACCATTCTCGCCGTCAGCCGGCGAGGTCCTGTCCAAAGTCACGGAACTGTGCCCGCTGTACGACTCCACGGAAGCTTTCCAAGTGCCTCAACTGGCGCCCTCGGCCGAAGATTGGGCGTGGATGGAATGGAATCCCGTCTTCAAGGTGGAAATGCAGGCTTCCGACGATGAACCGGGGACCTTTGAGCTCGTGCTTTTCGCGGACGAAAGCACGGAAAACATGTCGGCGTTGAACACAACCTCCGCGGCGTTGCCGAGTACAGGACCAAGGACCTGTTCAAGCAACACCCGGAAAAGAAGGGCCTGTGGCAGTATTATGGCAGGAGAGATGACATCATTGTGCTTTCGAATGGGGAGAAGTTCAATCCGGTGCCGATGGAGTTGAAGGTGGGAGGCCATTGGAAGCTTTCTGGGGCGTTGGTGACGGGGAAAGGACGGTCGAGGGCGGCGCTGATTGTGGAGCCTAAAGCTAGCGACACACGGCTGAGTCCGGAAGAGTTGGTTGAGAGTATATGGCCGGCGGTGGAGGAGGCGAATACGCTTGTTCCCGCCCAAGGACGCATCTTGCGCGGCAATGTCATCGTCTCAAAGCTTGAACGTCCCTTCATCCGCGCAGGAAAGGGCACTGTGGTGCGAAAGTTGACGGAGGCTTTGTACGAGGAGGAAATCGATGCGCTCTATGCAACCGAACCAGCCGCCACACAGACGAGGAATAGGAGGAGTAACCCACTGCGACCCGTTATGAGACTGCACTATGCCCTTGAAGATGCGGTGGGCGTCGTCCGAGGCGCAATTGGCGAGTTATTTCCCGATCTCAAAAACGTGGATGAGGAGGATGACCTGTTTGCTTGCGGTCTCGACTCGGTCATGATCGGACAATTCCTCGACGGCCTGAAAACCGATCTGGGAGAGGGTTCGCCGGGAAGGAACTTTGAACGGCTGAACACACAGGTTGTGTATCACAACTCGTCCATTCGCCGATTGTCCACCGTGCTTGCTCGCTTCTTAGATGAAGACGAAGTACCGAAGCATACAGATGGAGACAGGGCGAGGGATCGAGTGGCGGTCATGAACAACATGGTGAAGAAGTATACACAAGGCTTGCAAGCACCATCGGTGGCTCCCTCAACCGATGCTCAAGGCGGCGGACCTCGCTCCGTCATCCTCGTCGGCTCAACAGGCTACGTCGGCCCCCGTGTCCTGGCCTCTCTCCTCGAGAACCCAACCATCGAGACGATATCGTGTCTGAACCGCGACGACGCAGACGGATCCCGAACCCTTGCAGCCCTGCACTCGTTCCCCAACCAAAACACCTCCTCCTCTTCGCGCATCAAGTTCCTCGCCGCAGATCTCGGCAGCCCAACCTTCGGCCTCGACACCCCGACCTACATCGCCCTCGCCGAAAGCGCGGACACCATCATCTACAACGCCTGGCGTCCCAACTTTAACCTCCCCATCTCCGCCTTCGAAAAAGCATTCGTCTCCGCCATCCGCTCCATCATCGACTTTTCGCTCGCCAGCCCGAAACGCCCACGAATCGTGTTCGCGTCCTCTTTTGCTGCGATCCTGGGTTGGTCGACGCTGCATCCCGAGGATCCGGTTGCGCCGGAGCTTCCAATCGGCGATGTTGGCGTGAGTGGATACATGGGGTATGGAGAGTCCAAGTGTGTGGCTGAGCGGATATTGCAGCATGCTCACGAGGAGCTTGGTATACCCGTCGATATCCTTCGCACAGGCCAGATCGGCGGACCCGGGGTAGATGCAGGGGGAACATGGGCGGTTCAAGGATGGCTCCTGGCTATTATCCGAAGCTCCAAAGTGCTCGGGGTCTTCCCGATGAAAGTCGCGCCTGTGGACTGGCTGTCTGTCGATGCGCTGGCGCAGCAGATTGCGGATGTCAGTTCGAGCCCTTCGAATCCATCGACGTATCGTGTTTTCAACCTCGCGCATCCGGATGTGAAAGGCTGGGATGTTTTCTTGGATACCTTGGTCAACCGATTCGGAGTCGAGGGAGAGAAGGTCGGATTGCCGCAATGGCTTGAGAAGCTGGAAGCGCAGGCGAAGGCAGAGAGTGCAGATGTCAACGATGAGAGATACGTCGCGTTGAGGTTCTCGCCGTTCCTGAAGACTTTGGGGGAAGGGATGGAGGATTTACGGCTTGCATGCGAGAAGGTGAAAGGGCTCGCCAAGACGAGCGTCGAGCCGTTGAGCGAGGACGTTCTGGAGGGTTGGCTGAGAGGTTGAGAGTCCTGATGGTGCCGCTGGCGGATGGAGTTGGGAATCAGATATGTCGAGCGGTTGTGCAGCATGCTATTTGCCCGTAGACTAGGTTTGACCTGCAGAGTAGTATAAGTGATCTCGACCCAACTTTGGTATATATGTAGATCACGAACCAGTCGTTTCCTCACTCTGCATCGAATTCCCCTCTACACCATCAGTCAGTCACAGCCTCCTCCTATAACTCCAATGCGCCCTTGGATCCCTCAACACCTCTTTCCAAATCTTCAAATTCGGCGTCCAAGGCCCATCCTTCATCAAAATCAGTTCTTGCGCCTTCTCCGCATAAACCGTCGCTGTCTTCGTATCGCCAACGGCATTGTAAGCGAGCGCAGCAAAGCCGTATGGAATATCCATAAACCCCTCGAGACCTTCCCCGACATAAAGCGTGAGAAGCCGCTCAGCGGCCTGCGGAGTACCGGCCGATGTATCCGACCAGTCATTCAGGGAAGCTTGGAGGGAGTCGATGGTGAGCAGAGTCGCGTCCGCGGCGTCCTTGTTTGCGCAACGGGCGCACGTGCAGGTGAAGTGGAAGCCCTCTTCCAGATGCTCCCGGCGGACATGTGTAGGGAGGAGGGGAGACGTATCTAGAATAATTTCCATGAGCGCCAAGTACGGAGAGAGTAGACCAGACCGAAATACTCACAGGAAATTGTGATTTCCTCGTCTTTAGCTACAGGTCTCGTGATGTGTACGAAATGCGTCAGAAGGTCGGGATCGATGTAGTACTGCGCACTGATGCCCTGGTCAGTCGCCGCTCCTGCATCCGGCAGCCGGAATCGTGATACGTACTTTGGCGCACAGGCATGATTCAATCGCGCGGTCTCGGGGAAGATCGCTAGATGATTCACCCCGTCGATGCCGATCTGGAACGTATTCGCCTTGACGATGTCCTGGTACTTTACCTGGGCAATCCCATACACTGTCGCCAGGTCCAGATACATCCCCCTAGTCTTCTCCGGTAACTGATCCACGGCGATTCTGAAGAATTTTTCCCTCTCCATGGTGCTCAGTTCGCTCTCGAGATAGGCGAGGAACGCGGGCGTGTATGCCGTGACGCGATCTCTGAAGCCTAGGAATTTGGTGGCCAGCATGCCGACACCGCGACCGGGGAGGGACGCCGTGTACCATGATCTGGAGTTGGTGTTGGTGTTGTTTTTTTCCAGAACGTTGGGGTCGTGGAAGGGTGGCAGGGTGGCAAAATGCGAGGCGATGGATGGTGTGGTAAAAATCGAGATCCCGCGACCGCGGCTGAAGGAAGTGCTTGTGTAAACGCATAGCTTGTCGTCGATGGATTGAAGGTGCTGCGTGCACACGGGTGGGTACGACCAAGGCGCATAAAGGAATTCATCTTTTCTTCGGTCGGTTGATGGGAGCAGTCTGCGTGTTGTGGCGAGTTCAATGAGTTGGGTGTTTCCGTCGATGGAGGTTTGGAGGGTGACGGTGGACAACGGGTATTGGTACCAACATTGCTGCGATGATATGCTCCAAGAAGCTACAAAAAATGACGAAGAAATGGAGGTCACTGCGGCAAGAAGCAAGGATGAAGGAAGAGGTAGCATTGTGTAGAGAAGGAGGAAGATATCGCAACTCGTACAGATCGGAGTTGTGGGTTGAAATAAACATGCTGCAGTGCGACGATCGAATTCCCCGAATTGTAAGGATAAAGGGCGCCAAGAGAGATGACACCTCAGGTGTGAGAAGGTTGCAGAGCTATTTTAGGGTCGCCTGTTAGTCAGCACCATCGGGGCCAATTGGTTCGTCGTCATGATGGGGGGGAACCGGGTATAATTGGGCTACAAAAGTGCAAAAAGACGCCTTCCAATGCAATGCTACCGGGCCGAGGGCTACTCCGCATCGCCATTGACGGCGACATCCTCCGACTTGGGCTTCTTTTTCTTCTTCTTCTCCTTCTCTTCGCCGTCCTCCCGCTTCCGCTTCTTCTTCTTCTTCTCGCCGTCTTCGGCTGGTGCGACGTATGCGCTCAACCGCTCCTTGCGCTTCTCCTCCATCTTCTCCCTCGTTTTGGCCTCGCGCTCTTCCTTGGCCCTGCGCTCCTTGGCTTGCTTGCCGAGGAAGTACTCTCCACTCTCGATCTGCAAATCGACCCTGCTCTTCTCCTGGGCTGGCGGGAATGGCGTGTAGACCTTGGCCGACTTGTCGGTGACCTTGTGCGGTACTCTGCGCTTGCTCTGTGTGCGCTTCTTGAAGTTGGGCAGGAAGCGGTCCCAGTTTTCGTTTGCGAGTTCGGGGTCTTTGGCGAGCTCCCGTTTTATCATGAGCTCTTTGATGCTGTAGATGGGGTGGATGTTGGCCATGGTGTCTTCGATGATGCGCCGGAGCGTCTTGAGGCCTCTGTAGGGTCCCATGGTCGCCACCGTGTTTCCTTGCACTGCACCCTGTTAGCCCCGACATTCCACGTGCAGCAGAGGGTAGCGTACCCAGTATGTACGACTCGGTGAGCAGCTCGAGCGCCTTGAGCGTGGATCCGTTGGGGCCGAGAAGGCGCTGCCTCCGCTTGACGAAGCGCTCCTTGTTCCGGACCAGCGACCGGATCTTGATCACATCGCATGCGACATCGTCGTCCATGATCTTGACCGCCTGGGGCGCGGGGACGGAGCGCGCGAGCAGTTTGATGAGGTCGCGCGCATTGAGAATGGCGGCGGGGTCGTAGGTCTTGAGGGTCGTCCAGACCGTCATGGAGCCCTCGGTCAAGTCCAGCTCACAGCCGATGCCGTGCTTCTCCAGCGTCCGGGTGATGAACTTCCAGCTGCCCTTCAGATAGGCCTCCCGGTACTTGGGAAACAGGGTCGAGAAGCGCGACTCTTCGGTGAAAGCGCCGCCCGCGTTGTCCTCGGGCCTGAACGGCTCGATCTTCCATTTGTCGACGTCGTCGGTGTCCCACGGCTTGTCCGCGTTGTGCGTCGACGGCATGGTGGTGGAGGGCGGCAGAAACCGGGCTCGGCGCGTGCTTTCGGGCTGGAGGTGGTCGACGACAGAAAAGTTCGGTGGAGTTTGGAAAATCGAGGCGGCGACGGGCGGCAGAATGCCACTAGCGCCGCATGCACTTTTGCACTCTGGCTATCTCCGCATGCACCTTTGCACTCTGGCTATCTCCGCACCGGGAAGCTGGCACAGCGGGCCTGACAGCCCCCCGTATTCATCTTCTCAACGTTGGATTACACGAATCTGAACAGCACTTTTCGTCCGCTGACCATCATGCACGCCAGAGGCATTGTTAGGATATCCGATGCGTCCAGTGCATCCAATGAACAGCATTGCTTGGGCCGAGCTTGCACCAAGACACTGGGGTTAAGCTTGCTGTACAGGACGATGTAAAACCCAAGTCAGCTTCCTATGGCACCAGGTATCCAGTACCTGTAGATGGCGTGAAAACCCAAGTATAAGTAGCCCGGTGGCCGTCGCGTGTAGGTCATCACAAAGTAGTATTCCAGCTCCCAACCATCTGATTATCCCACCATACCACTTATCTTGCCCTTGTACCTGAGCAACACATCTCGCCTCGATTGACTCCATCTAACCATGTCCGACACCATCCCCGCCGGGTTCAAGCCATATGCGGCTCTTCACGAGAACCCCAAGGGTGTCGGTGATGCCCGTCCTACGGGATATCAGATTGTCAAAGACAACCACCTTGAAGGTGACTAGCAGCCTCACAACCTCAGACCTCATCTCCTGACAGAACCAGGGAAATGGGGCGACAAGGTCGTCATCGTCACCGGCTGCTCCTCTGGCATTGGCGTCGAGACGGCCAAAGCCTTGAAAGCCACGGGTGCACACGTCTACGCCACCGCGCGCAACCTGGAGAAGGGCAAGAAAGCGCTGGCAGGGGCTTTGGAGCCGGGAAAGCTCGACCTCGAGCTCTTGGACCTCAACTCGCTCTCGTCGGTCCGAAGCTTCGCCAAATCCATCCTGGAGAAGACCGGCGGTAAACTCAACATCCTGATCAACAACGCGGGCGTCATGGAAACCCCAGAGGGCAAGACCGAGGACGGCTTCGAAACACAGGTCGGAACCAATCACCTGGCGCATTTTCTCCTCTTCCAGCTGCTGAAGCCAGCTCTGTTGTCATCCTCCACGCCCGAGTTCAATTCGCGCGTCGTCAGCGTGTCCTCCATGGGACACCGCTACAACGACATCGATTTCGACAACATCATGCTGGAGGGCGGTGCGTACGACCCAGCTCGAGCCTATGCACACTCCAAGACAGCAAACATCCTCTTCGCCAATGGGATCGAGCGTCGTTACGGATCCCAGGGCCTTCACGCCAACTCTCTGCATCCCGGCGGCATCATGGAAGGATCCGGACTGCAGGTCCATGTGCAGGAGAGGATGGACGCTATAGCCCAAATGCCTGAAGCTCAGGCTATCCTGAAAACCTGTGCGCAGGGTGCGGCTACTTCGGCGTGGGTGGCCGTCGCAAACGTTCTCGAGGGTGTTGGCGGCAAGTACATGGAAGATTGCGAGGTTTGTGGGCCGATTCCGGCTGATGCACATTTCTTGACTAGGGGCTATGCAAAGTGGGCCATGGACAGGGAGAATGAGGAGAAGCTTTGGAAGATGAGCAACAGGTTGGTTGGTCTCAACGAGGATGAGTAGATTCTGTCCGATGATGAAGTTATCTCGCTTTTCGATACGAATGACATGTCTCTTCCTGAACATCCGGTGATTTGATTTGTTCATCCGATAACGTGGTGTCTGCATAATCATGCCCCGGTGATGGGATGATGCTCGGTGACGAGACAATTCGTGGCTGGCTGAGTCAGCCAGTGGCGCCGACGCATCATGACTAATCACCTACGTTCCCACTCCATCTGCTTCTCTGCTTCTCCATCTTCCCTCTCCTCTCCCACATTCCAAACATCCGCTCACCACACCCACCATTTCACCGTCTGCGATAGCGTATATCGCTGAAACCCCAATAAACCCACCACCCTCGACACTCCCGCAGCACCACATACCACCGCCACGATGCCTCGCGCCGAAGTCGGAAGCACGAAGCACCTGGCAAACCAGATGCGCTCGAAGGGACTGCAGCGGTTAAGGTGGTGGTGCGAACCCTGTGCGCGTCAGTGCCGAGATGCAAACGGCTTCAAATGCCACGTCCAGTCGGAGTCGCACGTCCGTCGACTCCAAGCCGTCGGCGAGAACCCCCAAAAATACATCCAAGGCTTCAGCAACGACTTCCAGCGCGATTTCGTCGCGCTCCTCCGCACCGCACACGGCGAAAAGTACATCTCCGCCAACCGCTTCTACAACGAGTACATTCGCGACAAGGAGCATGTGCATATGAACGCGACCAGGTGGTCGAGCCTGACGGAGTTCGTGAAGCATCTGGGGAGGGAAGGCATTGCGAATGTAAAGGAGGATGAGAAGGATGGGCTTTGCATTGCATGGAAGGATGTCAGCGCCGCGGCGGTGAAGAGGAAGGAAGAGATCAGGGAGCTGGAGTTGGCCGAGGCGAGGAGTGGCGCGGGCGAGGACAAGATGTTGAAGAAGATGGCGCGGCGGGCCCAGGAACAGTCGGATGAGAAGGCGAGGGTGCTGGAGGCGAGGAAGGCGGCGGCACAGCCGAAGGATTCCGCGTCGCCGTTGGCGGAAGAGAAGGTGGAGGGCGGGGAGGAGAAGGGAGAACGGAAAGACGGCGAGAAGGAGGCTGTGGACACGCCCAAGGTCGAATCGGCGCCTGTCAAGATCAGCTTCGGGCTCAAGGCCAAGACTGCACCTGCGAACAAACCGGGTCTGGGACAGATGAAGAGCCAGAGCGTGTTCAAGCGAGCGAGGGCCGAGAATGGTGAGGAGAAGCCGAAGAAAAAGGTCAAGCTATGAGCCGCCAAATCGACATGTCCCTCACCCCCACCCCCAAAGGCCCCTCGAGCACAAACTTATCGACTGGGCTGATCTTGGGACACGGGATGGTAGTGTGCTGATGTGGGATGGTAACTGCGGGAGCTTTTCCCGACCTTTTCCACCGCCACACAACGCACCGACACATCCATCTTTAGGGCAACGACACAATGCTCAACGCAATACCTGTTGCCGCAAACACCCGCCACGAGCGAGTCACCCCCCGGGATGCTGTCCGCGCATACGCCCAGTCACGCTCTGGCATGTGTCGTTCCTCCGAATCTTGCGGATTCCACGTCTGATCAGGTCTGGAATTAGCCCCGCTTGTGCTCACGATGTTTGAGCGCGCGGACGGATACCCGTTGATTAGACACAACGCAGGCTGCGTCCGACACCCTCTCACCGACGCTACCGCTCTTGGCCGAAGAGTGTGTTGAAGTTTAGATGCAATATAACAATCTTCATACTATTGCAAAGTTGCTTTGGTCTGTATGTTGTGATGTATTCATGCCTTGTGGTGCTAGACGATTGTCGTACTGCGCTACTATTGCTAAGCGTGTTGTTATTACTGTAAGCTGAATGTATGGAACAAGACAATGTCGACGATGATTACCACTTACGATTTCTCCTGTATTTTCTATCTGCACAACTGGTGAATTAGTAATTGCTGCTTTTCCCATCACCTCTGTAGAGGGAGGTTTGTCGCCTTACTTTTTCAGGTGTTTGAACGTGTTTGCGGATCCTTATTGCGGAATCGCGTAGAAATGACCGCCGGATTGCTACTAGAGCAAGTTTATTGCACTTTGCTTTGCTATCAAACGAGATCAAGTTAATAACTTACACAACTACGATCCCAGTTTTATCTCCAGGACACAGATCTACCATCTGCTATCAAGAAAAGAGGCTAGCCCGACAAGCCATTGTCCTCGGCATGTCAAATCCCACACTGCAGGAGATCGTCCTGTACAAAACCCTGATACAACGTAAGTCCAGCTCCGCCCAAGGCACCCTTTGGACCTGCATCATGTCTGTACCACCACGTAAACACTGACAATCGAAAGCCCAGGCGCGCGCCCTCTATCTCCACAAACACAACGGTCCCTTCGACATCATCACCTCCCGAAGAAGAATCAGAAGAGGTATCAAGGGAAAGCTTGGTGGTAGAGGCTGGACAGAAGAGCGCATGTACGCGCAGCTCATAGTCTATCCATCGTCGAAGGTCGATACGGGTGTATGGAAGGTGTTGAGGGAAGTTTTCGTGAACGTTACGAGTTCCGACGTACCTTCTAAGATCTACAGAGGGAAGTGCGACGACACGAAGGCGTTTGAAAATCTGCTGGCGTATGAGAGGGATGCGGTAACCAAGTTGTATGAGATATTGAGACACCAATTGTCGGAGGATATCGAAGGTATGTGGAGTTCGGGTGTGTGGGGACTTTTGCTGATGAAGTGTGAGCAGGAGATTGTGGGGAGGGTAGTTTGTGTGATGGAGAGAGGTTCTTCGAAGAGCCATCTGGAGACAGCGAGCGCGACATGGACAGCGACTGACGACACTTTCCTGTATGGACTATTTGTTCGGATCATGGTAAAAGGGTAGAAGCGCGCATGCGATATGAGAATCGATCTGTTCATATCTCTGATTCCTCATACGCCAAGTTATGCCAGCCTCGCCTTCTTACTCGTGATACTCTCCCAATCCGCCCTCTGGAATGGTTTGTAAGCTTTCGCTCCCAACGGCAACCAATAAACCTTATCTCCCCCGGTAACCAATTCCGGATCCACACCCTCCCTCTTCAGCCTCCCCTTCTGAATCTTCAACGTCCCCGTGTACTCCAGCGCAGGCGTGACCCTCAGGAACAACGGCACCGCATACCCGGGCAGCACAGCTCTCGCATGGTCTGCCAGCGCTTTGAAGTCAAAGGAAGGCTCGGTGACGCCCTCGGCCATGACTATGGAAGCGGCGCCTGCCCGACCGTCGTAGCCTGGTACCAAAACACCATAGACGCTCGTTTCGGCAATTTGAGGGAACCTTCCTATCATGTCTGCGACTTCGTTGGTGGAGACGTTCTCGGATTTCCAGCGGAACGTGTCACCCAGACGATCGACGAAGTAGACGCGGCCATCGGCGTCTTGTCGCATCATGTCTCCGGACTTGAACCACCTATACATGTCGTTAGTAGTCACGCTCCACTCCTCCATTCGCATTTGTAGGCTTACATGTCACCCTTTTGGAAAACATCCGTTATCCGTCGCCCTTCTGTGGCTTCGTCGTTCTTGTAGTATCCAGGTACACCCCCAATATTCCCCGGCGTCAGCCGATGCATCACCTGGCCTGGCTCATTGGCTCCACACCTGATCGCCCAGCCATTTTTGTCTCTCATGATATCCTCAGTATCGACATCCATCTTTACCCTGACTTCTTGGTCGCCGTATCGCCAGTTCCATATCGCCCCTCTGAGGCCCAACGCATGCGCCGTGAAAGGTCCTTCGTTTCGGTTGAATGTAGCGCCTAGCCCATCCGTCGCAGCATACAGTTCGTTGATGATGGGGATGTTGAAGCGTTCACGGAAAGGTTCCCATACATCCGGGCGCATTCCATTCCCCCACGCCATCTGCACGCGGTGTTTCCGCTCGAACTCGTTCGGCGGTCCGTTCAGGAGATATCGGCACAGCTCGCCCACATACTGGATAATATTTGTCTTGCTGGTCGCCACTTCGGGCCAGAACGTCCGATGGCTGAATTTTCTGCCCAGCACAACCGTGGAACCTGCATATACGCTTGGGCCTACACACAGGCCGTGGGCGGCGCCGTGGTACAGCGGCATGCAAGTATATACGCGGTCCGACGGCTTGAGTTGGAGATATTTTGCCCCCAAACGAGCCACGAGGAGCTCGCGGCCTGTGGAGCTGATTACGCCTTTCGGCAGCCCGGTAGTACCGGATGTATACATGAGGCTGCGGAGAGAGTCCATGGGGATGTCTGTGTGGCGCGATTCGGGGATCGGGGTATTTTTCGAGAGCGAGGAGAAGAACGAGGGGTCGTAGTATTTGACCGTGCAGTTTATGCCTTCGAGATCGGATTGTACGGGGTCGACGTTGCCGCGGACATCGGAGTCGGTGATGAGATATCTGGAATCGCACAGCTTGATACAATTAGCCATGATGCGCCAGGTCGGGTATTTGGGGTCGTGGTGCAGAATGTCGGTGACGCCAAATGGGATGCATGCATACCTTGACGCAATGGACCAGCCCATCACCCGTCAGATTCCAATTGACAAAGCTCACGACCGCTCCTATCGCATCGACAGCAAACCAGAGCATCAGGTACTCTGGACTGTTTCCGCCGTTGATGGCAACAACCTCTCCTTTCTGCACTCCCAGCTCGTCGATCAACCAATTCCCCACGCGCGTCAACCCATCGAAGAATTGGCCATAGGTCCATTGTTGACCCTCAAATATCAAGAACGGGTAGTGGTATTGCTTCTTGGCGTGCTCCTCCAGTAGGTGGTATAGTAACACTTTCTTCTGGACAACGCGCGAGCCCATCCAATCAATGTCGGCTTGGGCGGGTGATAGGCCGCCGCGACCGGTCTTGAGATCGTGCGCGATGTGCAACTTTGCGTTGAGATACGCGGAGAGGGCGGTTGCGCCTGCGGCGCCGGCGAGGATGGGCACTATTCGCGGATCGTGAGAATGTGATCGGTGTGAGAGAGAGCTGCGTGGAGCGGAGGGCAAGGGACTTACGCGCCATGATATCAGAGCGAAAACAAGCTCACGGCTGATTCAGAACCTTCCGAACTTTATGAGAAGCTCCGATACGAAGTTGCTTTGCACGCACGCAAAACAAAATATCTATCAGCAATTGCGATGCGAAGAAGTGAAAGTGACCTGGGAAGCTGGGGGTTTTTCCAATCATATCGACATGCTGGAATCCACCGAACGCCCCAGTCAGACGGGGCTAAACTGCTTTGACTGACAAGTCGCCATACATGGTAGATTTTGACACTTGGACCTCGGTGATAAGATGAAACGAGGTTGGAGGAATCGACCCCGCAAACGCCACATCTTTGTCAAGTCTTGTGCTCAGCATGTCGGATCGTGTTCTGCCGTTCCGCTCAACAATTGGCTCGCCCGAGGATAGTCTAACTCTACACCGCCGGAGCCATCGGGTTTTTGGAGATTGCTTGTTAGTAATCGTCGCCAGCCTTTGAAAACTCCCACGACCAATGTACGCCTGTGGGGGTGCTTGCGCAAGCAACCTGCGCACATTTTCCCTTCATCCATCCCTAAAGGTTTGGGGGCTGATCGCGATGCGCGGCGACCATCCCACTCCCGAGTTGGCCTGTTACCAAATACCTATACGCCGCGCAAGGTGAATGGCCACAGCGTCGACCGACTCGCCATTTCTGGATCATTTCGTTGCCCTTTTGAGCAGCGAAGAGGTGACTCCCCATCCACTGCGCACGGAATCATGGCACTGGGACCGTGTACGGAGTATGCTTATCGGCGAATTCGCTCCGACAGATTCGATCGAGGTCTCCGAACAAGATCGTACCGTGTCGAGGAAGAGCAGCTCCCCTTGGAAGCTTGCGCTATGTGGGCCTGCATATGGTCCCGTCATCTGAAGAGTGTTGGATCAGCCTAGCCTTAGATTTGGGGAATCATCCCATGGTCAATCCCAACGAAGAGATGTGGCGATGGGCAATTACACGGTTATGAGAACATGCTGATTTGGAAACAATTGACGCTGTGAAATGGCCGTACATACCGTCCCATATACGAACGCCTCCGGAAGCTCACTCTTCTCGATTCAACAAAGCCTAGTTCAGACTGCCAGGCGCTGTATCAAGGACCCGAACTGTCCAGCTTGGACCGCAGAGACGTACCCAGCCGATGATATTGCGCTGACACCATCGAGAAATTGCAATAATCCCCGCGTGTCAGTTCGTCCAGATTATTTTTCGGAGCCTGAAATGATGGGTATGTTTGTCCTGAGAATGGATGGACAGTATCCCCGCATCCGTGCGAGTGTCTTTTGATTCAACGAGTAGAATGGAGATTGAAATTTCAAGTAAATTTGGAAGCTGGATGAAGTTGTAGCAAAACTGTTGGGGTTGCGTTCTAATAACCCTCGAAGGGCAGGATTCTTCGGATCTAAGGGCGGCACAGCACCCGCGCCGCAGACGCGCATGATCCTCAGATGTGATTGGACCGTTTAGCCGATTTGGGAGCCATTGTGTGATGAGGATGGATGCAGCTGGATCAATTGAGGAGGAATAAATCTCGCTTCCGATAGAGTGAAAATTGTCGTGGAGTACGTCTGGATTTCAGCTGTCTACCGAGAAGATAACGGGGAACGGGGATTGCGTGTTTTGAAATTCAGGATTCGGTGTGTATCTCTGATTCCTTTGGGAGGACCAACGAGTCGATGAGTTCCCCATACTTCACCTTGTCTGCTTGATTGAGTTCTATATTTCTATTCTGTGAGCTGTGCGTCAACCGAGTTTTTTCGATCCTTACTTCCGTTCCTCTCTTTTGTACTCTTTTTTCTTGTTTGACTTTTTTGAACCTCTTCTCTTTTCTTTTCTGCTGATTATTCTTCTTTTCTCCTCCTTCTGAATCCACGAGTAGAGTACTGTTTCTAATTAGACGCTCTAGTTCACTCACTCCCGTTTTAAAAACTTAGAATTGATAGCACTTCTAATAAGGATTTTCCGATAATTGAAGCCTGGTACTTTCTACTATCTCTAGCGGAATTGTACTGTCTTAAAATGCACATTCTAAGCGGCAGTTTTATCTACGGGCTGAATCTAGTAATGGTTATTTAGAAGTAAGCAAGTCTATTAGGGTTAAACCTTTAGGGAGGTCGTTAACATAGTACTATACCTTTTTCTTTCTTAAAATTCACTATGCAAATACTACATACGCTCCTTTAGGATAGCTCGGAGGTAACGTAAGAGCTCTCGACAGAGCGTGGGGAAAGACTGTGATAAAAGTTCCAGAGCCTTTAGTGCGAACTTCATCTGTAGGAACCGCCCAGAGAGTTAGCTCGTTAAGCACGCCATGCAATTTAGATTAATCTTGGCAAGAAGACGGGTGGCATTTCAAAAGGCTAATCGTGATAGTTTTATGGCGTAAAGGAGAGAGCTGCGAAGGGTATACACAGGGAGATCTTAATATAATAGAACGTACCAAGATAACTTGTAGTGTCGCGTATGGCATTCCTAAGTTTAGTCTTGAATCTGTATTCTATTGGCAGATGGACTTTTAGCGCGGCTACAGGTGGCAATCTATTAGGAGCATATTTTGGCGAAAGTCTTGGCTAGCGTCTCGGCGTTCTTTTCCCCCACCAAATTTAGTATAGTAGCTCTGAATTCTACTATAATAACGTAACTACTATATAATAACACGTAATTACGCCTGTATACTCGGTGAGGCTCGTTAGCTACGCGTAAGGCACCTATACTGACAATTTTCTAGTATTATAGGCAGGCTATAGAGCCATGTACTAAGCCCACGGAGTCGACGCGGCGGCCGTAACTACTACGCTAGTAATAACCAGTAGCCCTCATTTCGTGAACTACGGTATTACAACGCGTAAATGGCTTAATATAACTTAGTATTTACTACTTAGCTAGTTACTTAATATAATTACGTTAGAAGTAGAGTGTTGTTTAACTGCTGTTTATAACGTCTAGTCAAATCTATTACGGTTTAGGAGTATATAGAAGCTACTGGAGAAGAAGTTAGGGCCACGTTTTCAGATCTCTAAAGAGGATAGGGAGGCGTTATATGAGGAGCTCTTACACAGTAGATAGATATATAACAACAAGATTACTAGGTAGTTAAATATAGAGTATAGAGTCTATATCTACCGTACGACTGTAGAGGACATCTATAGTATAGAAACTAAAGGCCTAGCTAATTAATTCATCCTAGACGACCATTATCATACGATATACTAAGGAGAACTCTGGGACACCAGGGCTATACAAGTCTCTATAGTTAGTAAAACTTAACTAGAGGCATACCTCTAAGAGAACCCCTATATAAAGGTTAATTAGATACCTAATAACGCTAATATCAGCTTTAGTAGCTAAGCTACTATATAAT
>JAGQEM010000280.1:0-34272 GCA_019202945.1 Corynespora olivacea
TACCTGTAGGAGGAAATGTGAGCTGAAAAATAGTAGATCAGGTAATCTTTATATTAGATCACTACTCTCTATAGAGCGAGTAAGAAGAGCAGTATATATAGCTAACAAAGGAAAAAGGATAGGCCTCTGTGAGAGCCGAGCGTTGGGCTCGGTGATCAGCAGCTCAGAGATGAGCTGGCTGAGGCGTCTTCTACGCGACAGTTCCAATAGGAGCTCCCCAGATCGGACGAAACCATTCAACACATCGAGAATTCGGTGTTCAGCCATGCTGGGTTCTCCATACGCGTGAGTTTTATACAACACATCGTGACCGGCTTCAGCCCACGCATTTCCAAGAGCTGAGACGACCTGAACCTCTACTCTGTCACCCTTATGGAACTTGTAACTGCCTTTCTCTTGGCCTTTGTTCATAAACGGCCTATGATGAACAGCTGCCGAACCACGGCTTTGTCAGTTGATATTTCGAGAGATTATGAGCTTTGGAACATGTACCTTCGTACCCAATATGTTTAGCTTTGTAGAATGGACTCGGTTTGGAGCCCTCGTGGGGTTTCTCTTCAATGTTGTCTCCCCAGATCGAATGCAGAATGGCTTTGACATTTCCGCGTTGCTCAGGCGGCGATACAATCAGAATGACACGAACTCCGGCCAGGTCGTACAAGTCGTTGCTGATGTCCTCTGGAACATGTTTCAGAAATAACAAGGCACACAGAGACTGCTTTCAAAATATAGAATGAAAGTAGAGATACATACTCGGAGTTTTGTATTTCTTTTCCTCATATCTCATCTTAAGTTTCTCTCTCAAACTCTTCTCCGTTTTTGCTTGACACGTGACAATGTCTTGTAGGTGTCTAATTGTTAGAAGAATCACATAGGTAAGTGAATCAACCTTGATAACGTTCATCCACCCGTAACGGAATAACCGCCGTGCCGGAACAATAACCTCTTCTTTAGCACCTATAATGTGCCAATACCATTGTGAGGGGGTATAGACACTGTGACTCGATAGCGTAGTTAATCCTGTACCTATCGTCGCATTCAAAAAATAAAATTACAGCGGTCTTAAGCTTGCTGTTGGTGGTTCCGTTCTTGACACTCATTCGCGTCTCAGCTGTTTACCCACAAAAACACGATATATAGTATCTCCTAAGGCTTCGAAACTACAAAATGAAGCTTTGGTTAAGATAGTCCCTGTTCCGAAACTCTCGCAGCATAGCGCACCGCACCTGGAAAATCCGAGAGGATCTCCGTGTAGGGGCGGCGATCGCAGCAGAGCTTGGCATTGTTATGTCATGGTGTATCGAAAAAAGGCGCTATGCTCAATCTGAGTCTTGCAGCCACCTGCCTTGTTCTCGAATCAACTCACGAGGTGTTTCGACGTTCACGATGTGTCCTCTTTATTATCACCACAGTAAGTAGCCATGGATGCAGCTAGCCAGGCGCTGGCGCAGAGTCTTCCCACCCATGTGTGAAGAACCTATACTGCTCTAGCAGAATGCTCTGACGTCCCTGTGTCTCGTACCACCGTGTGGTATCGTGATAAGGGGCGGCCCTCTAGACTGACCAAGGCCCAAAGCCAGCAGTATCTCACTCCCTCAGAAGAGAAAGCTTTCGTTCAGTATGTATTGCGCACGGCTGCTCTCGGGTTTCCCCTGCGTATCAAGGACATCCCTCTCCTAGCCTTCAGCATCGCCCGCCGACGATCCGCAACGAAGGCGATCAAGCCACCGAACAAGAACTAGCCTCAGGCATTCGCAAAGCGCCATCCACAACTTGCCCGAATAAAACCATAGGGCGATGGACTGGAATCGACACGACAACAATATACATCCCAAGGTTACGTCCTGGTTCAATGTAATCAAACCAGAGCTGCGTAGATCTGATATCCTGCCGGAGAATGTTTATAACATGGACGAGACAGGAGTCATGCTTTCTATGCTTGGCTCTGTCAAAGTCTTGGTAAGTAAGGATGACCGGAGAGACTATAGAGGCGCTGGCGTAAAACGTACCATGGTGACTGCCATCGAGTGCATTTCGGCCAGTGGTGAGTGTCTGAACCCAATGATCATCGACCGAGCACTACCCAAATTCTAGGCTTCAAGCGGCCAGTGGGCCTCAAATGATGGACGGAAAGAAGACTAAATCAGACACTTCATAAATGTTTCAATGGGTACGACTGCGCTTCGTGTAGTCGCCTCGTGGCCATCCAAAGTCAATATGACATCAAACACCTTCGTTACGAAGCTTGATCCGAGTCGACCGTTATTGCTCTTAGTTCTTCCCAGTCTGGTTATACTGGATACCGCATTTTTAGTGCTATGGAACTCGAGAATGTATCAACGTGCTGGGTTCATGTACTACCGGCGAGCAGAAACTTGCGATATCTTGGAGTTTACCCAGCATCAGGACATTAGAGTAGAAGCCGAAGCCGCATGGCGCAGTAATGGAGAGCAGACTGGTCTCCAGTCTATACGCATCATGTTTCGCAGGAGTAAGAACGGACTATGGGCTTTGCGCCCAGAATCGCACACACGTGACACTTAGAGAAGCGCACACCGCTAGTTGGAATAGCTAATATGTACTGTCGTTCAGCATTAGCGAGGACTATGGGAGATGCGATGTGGTTGCTTCACTAGGTATTGATATTTTGATGACGAATTAGACGCAACTCCCACGATCGTTCCTTGCTTCAATGGCCTGCTTTCAAGCTGTTCAGCTGCGAATGTTTCACAAAAATCGCGCATAGAGACCACTAGGTAGATGTTCTCACTCATTCTGCTTACGGATACGGTCGATGCATAGGCCACGCACCTCTGGTGTTGCCTCATTTTCTAGTGCATCAGCGCACATCAGGCTGCCTGCTAGGTAACACTGGAATTCAGCTATTTTCATTCCTCAGCTCTGGCGTTGCACGCATGTAGCCTGTTCTGATTGGTCAACCTCTGTGCCTCACTGACGTCCCCAGACACTTACAGTGTGGCGAAATCGTAGTCGCGCCGATCAAGTGACGTCCCATGTGATGCTCGAGTTCGATGACGATTTGGAGACCCCGCACAGCCGCAGCCGCAGCCCTTTCATATTAGGTATAGCATGACACGCCGGATGAACTTGATCAGACCGCAGTCGCAGTTCCAGGATTGCACATAGAGCGGACTTCAGCCTTGTGTACTTCTCCAGACTCTGACAACCTTGGAAAACTCAACAACCCTCTTCGACGCCCTCTCCGAACACACGAAGGCTTTCTCTATCACGATGTCTATACAGTCTATGTTAGGGGCACATTCGCTAGTTGCTGCTGGCATCGGAATTGGTGACGTTGTCACAATATGTACTCTGGCTTCGAGAGTAGGAAACTGGCTCTCGGCCGAGTCAGGCGACCAAGATCTTCTAACTCTTCTCGAAGAGGACGAGACAAGCATTCTTAGACGGAAAGGCGTCATTGACATCATGCACTTCCAGAGCCGGTGGGGACGGCGTCTCAGAATTCTGCAAAACGGAGTGCCCGAGAGAATAGAGGGCGACACGGTTGAGAAGTTACTCGAGGGCTCATCTCGTTTTACTGCCATGATGACGTGCATTGTAGCAGCACTGGATGCATTCACGACCGACTCGACAGTCCGATTCATAATGAAGATATTTCTCCAGCGCTTGATACCAACGTCGGACATCAATGAAGATGCTATTGTTTCACAGCTGACACCACGCATCAACTCTTGGAGGAGCTCGGCCACAGTAAGTCCTATAGCACCTTTATCAGTACTTGTGTGTTGACGAAACTAGGTCAGGGAGATGAACATCGAATGTCGCGCAATCCGGAATTCCCTGCTCAGTCAAGGATTGATTATCAACGGGAGCATGCCCAAAGAAGAAGCAAACGAAGTAGCTGACCTTCTGTTTTGGATTCTCTGTGGAGATGTTGATGCTGTGGTCCGATATACGTCTTCGTCAGATATTGCCGGAATTGTCCTTTGTCTGACGAGAATGAGCTTCGAAATTCTCAGCGTCGAGAATTTTGGTCCAGCGCCCACTACAAATACAGTTTGTCGCTTAGTATACAGCGCAGCGCCGCTATTCGCGAATGGGAGAGAACAGTCCGCCAAGAACCCGAAGCTTCGTAGAGACTTGTCAACAACCGTTTCTCTCACTCAGCCAGAAGAAACATTTTCGACATTTCCGATATCGAGATCAGTGGCAAATAGATGCCGTCTTGCCTGGAAAGAGGGAGTGACTGCTGGCAGAGGCATGCGTTTGACCGTAGCCACAAAGCAGCTGCGGGACCTGCCCGACTTCTTTTACGAGCTCAAAAACGTGAGCAATCTGGCCGATAATGGATCAGAAGACATTCGGGTCGAGCCAAAGTTTGTCAAGATTGTACAAGCCTTAGGATTCTCAACTGCGCGAGCCCCAGCGATCACAAAGGGCATCGTATTAGTCTTATCAATGGAAGCTGAGGATATACTGGAAGTATTGGTAGAAATCGTCCACGATCCGAACCCAGCTGTGGCGTTGCCAGGTGTGGATGGCTCTTCCCCGTACTTAAGAGGTGGTGGAGTTTCGAACGTTCCCGCTCTTCTTGAAGCTTTCGACGTCTTCCAAGCATTCGTCATGGGGTTCTACTATGAGATATGTCTGCAGTTAGTGGACACTACGATGCTCGCGACAAGATCTGTGGCTGGTACCTGGGGTTATCGGTCAGCAGCATTCTTCAAAAGTATGAGATGCATACAGAAGCAGACTGAGCACCCAGATGAAGCAAGTGATGCTGTTCTGTACCTGCGTCGTTCTGGTGTTGTCTCTATCCTTGCAATTCTTCTCGCGAATCCGGAAGAGAGTCGCATCGACCAACTCCCCGCGTTCAACACAAATCCAAGACCGACGCAAGAAATTGGGCTTGGATACGTTAGTAAACGTATTATACTACCCAACAGTCTCCTCAAAGACTGTCAGTCACTCGCCGATGTCGCAGGTTTTACCCTTCTCGACACCGACGCGAGTGCGATTCCTTGCAATTCGGACGGCTTGATAGAGCCTGGAATAGCTCCCCGATGGGAGATGTGGGACAATAGTCAACCGCCAATCATCGACGATATTCAGCTTCACGAACCACCATATCCAAAAGAGTTCACTCGTCACATCGAGCCAGATTGGGACAATATACCTGAGCGATTACTCCTTTGTATACGATACAAGGGTCGCAGGGTTGGTGTATTGGATCCAATTATAGCAGACTACAACTTCCTTCGGAGCTGGACAGACCCGCCTGCCGTTGAGATGCCAGGAAGTATCGGTCGCGTCCATGAGTGTGATTGGGAAAACTTTGTCAACAGAGGAGCATTACCGGTGGCGTGGTCTCGCGAGCCTGACATACCAGTGGTTGTACACTCGAAAAACAGTCCCTGCTTGCGATATGCGGCGTTGACATGGTATGCAGACTCGTGTGCTGTTGCGTTGATCAATGGCTGTATGCACACAGCGTTGCAGCATGCTCGGATGGCCCGACGCAAAGGAATCGCTCAAAGAAGTCTGACCCTGATAGCTTAGGTCTTCCTAAGGCACAGAAGGGTCCGTATGCAGTCTGTGGTTGTAATAGTGCTCCCAAAAAATGCAGTTCAAGCAAAGAAAATAGTGACCCAGCTTGATTCTGATCATTTGAGAGTGTGTGCTCCAATCGAACCCCGGTAGCACGCATGTGGTAGCAGGGGTTTGAAGGAATCAGGTGGTTTGCATAGGCTTGCGGACGCCGATTGAAGTAATTACGTTAATCAGAAGTCATAGACTTGCGATTAGGACGACTTTGTCTATCATGCCTGCTGCCTCAGCGTCGTGGTCTTACAATACCATTTGTGCCCGCCGTGATTGACGCACTATCGTGACGAGTGCTGTCGGACTGATGCCTTGTGATGACGGTTGCTGATTACTTGCTGCCACCGTATCGTGCAAGCCAGCGATCGTCCACTCTTGTTATACCTTGTCTTATCTGTCATGCCTGCCTCCATATTGTGCATCGTCTCCTGGACTTTGTAGTGGCTACGTTGTCGTTGGCATCGTCGGCGTCAATATCGACGACCTCGTGTCGCAGGATGACGAAGGAGCCTCAACGCAGTATATCGCACGCAGAGAGTCGTTGGCAATACGTCAGCCTTGTCCTAGATTCGTAGGTAGATGCTGAACAGCGCGGGTTGTAGGCGATATTTCGTAGAGGCCTCGTTCGCGTGTATCCGTCAGCGCATCATTATAGTAATAACTGAAAGAGATAGCGCTCATTCAAGTTCTAAGGATGCTAGTCAGCTCTGTCAGTAAGGACGCCGCACCATCATGTAGCCACACTATGCGCAGCCATCTGCTGACTCAGTAATTTAAGTGCTTTTGTGGGACGTGCAGCGGCGTTTCGGCGAGCATCGCTGATAGCCGTGATTGGACGGCTTCGGTTGAAAGTATCGACAGGGGTCGACACTCGCAGCCTTACAGCTGACTACACGTCTAAAGCGATGCTATCTGAGGCTAAGACTTAGCTAGATGCGCTTAGGAGGTAACCTCCCTCCCGGCAGGTCGAACATCCCCCAGCGTGGACGTAACATGTGTTCGCCCGCTGAGAAAGCACGTTTTGTATGCTTAGCGGCCTACTTTGTACACCTGCGCTATGCTGGAATCGCTGGAGCTGTGGCGCATGCTTCTCGAAGCTTCTGTTCACGCACGCTGCGCCTGCTAGCTATTTTTAGAAAACACAGTGCGCAGAGAGAGGGTGAGCTCAGAGCTAAAAGTCGAAGATGTGAATCAGTGCTCAGACTAGCGCAAGCGCTGTCAGGGTGCGAGAGGGTTGGACCCAAGGCTAAACAACTGCTACGAGATGGTACTAAGTGCAGGGCTATACACGCTAAACTCGAATGAAAACGGGATGAATAATCATGGTTTTGCCGAGGGCACGGGCCGCCAGAGCGAAGGGCACAAGGTTACGATGTCAGTTTTCATGGTCCTCCTAAGAACGGAAATTCGTTGTCATTTGATCTTTCAATGTAGTATGGTCTAAGTGATACTGAGTCTACTAGGCGCATCGCGCTCCCTCTGCTCTATTAACTGAATGCTATAGTCAAGGACTGAGCTCAATTGCCGGTGGTCTTGTTCTGCCTCTTAGGATAGATGCTATGGCCCGTGTAATTGCCGTTGTCATTGTGGTAGATATGTACAGTGTGCGACCTGTTGTTCTATACCTGATCCTTGGTGGCCAGTAGTACTGTAGCATGCTGCCTGGAATCTGTGTGGCTTGTGTGGGTAGGATTCCTGTTCTATACGTTCAAGTTAGCTGGCTGATCCTCTAATCTGGCCTAATGTACATGCTTACTTGAGCGTTGCTACGGTGAAATGGGCTAGATCTGGCTGTTTGGTGGCTTCGTGAACTAAATTGAGCGTTCTGTGTTGAAGGACCGAGTCTCGAATTCTCTGCGTGAATTTAACAGCACTATGCGCAATGGGGGACATGTTGAGGCTGGATTTGGTAGTAAGGTGATGATGGAGTTGAATGACGTGTAATCTGCGGTGCGACCTGGATGTTTGGTACAAGTGTTTAGAAGACTCTACTTATACACTGGCCGTCTGTTCTATACTGCTTGAGAGGCTTTAATAAGCGCCCCCTTTGAATCGTGTTTCCAGATGTAAGCAGCAGCGAGCATCTCATTGGTGCCGTTGCATGCAGCCGCTGGGTGCAGCGCTAAGATGGCGCTAACTATCTTGGTGTTATATCTTGAGATCCCGATCTTCTCGCTACTTACTTTGCAGTAATTAGACAACTCTCACAACTCTACTCGCGTGTGAAAGCGAAAGCATGAGTGTGACCAGGATAGTCGCTCGACCTCGCAGAATATCAGTTCAGCAAGCGCTCGCATGCAGACTGTCTTTATCAACACTCGCGCCTTCCCGTTCGCTTTCCTCTATGCTTGCACAACCTTCCCAGCTCGATCTGCCGATGGATTGGCCTACGCATATTTGTGACGTTGATGCTGAACCTCTGCATCGCTATCACAAGGGTGGATATCATCCTGTTCATTTGGGGGACTGTTTGAGCGATGGCAGGTACAAGGTTCTACACAAGTTAGGCTGGGGTGGTTACTCGACTGTCTGGGCAGCGCGCGATACCAGGTTTCGCTTTCTGCGATAGATTGACAAAGATAGTGCTGACATACTACCAGAAATCAAGCCTACGTCGCTGTAAAAATCTCAGTATCTGAGCCCAACCATCAAAATCGAGAGACTGCCGTCTTGCGTACAATAGCGGCGAAACACTCAGATCAGCCTGGGTATCAGCATTTAATGAAAATGCAAGACTCCTTCCAGATCAGTGGTCCAAACGGAACTCATGAGTGCCTCGTGTTGGAATTGTTAGGGCCAAGCGTGGCCGATTTCCTCGACGCGCATTCTGGCATTGAAAGGCTTCCTGGAACGCTCGCGAAGACCATTGCAAAACAGGCTCTGCTCGGTTTGTGCTCCCTTCACGAGCAGGAAATCGCGCATGCAGGTATAGTATAATGTCAGTATTCATTTGATTTCTGCTAATCCCCCGCAGATCTGCACACCCGCAACCTAGCTTTCGTGATCCCTACGTTGCAAGCCTTGCGAGAAGAGGAATTCCTACAGAAACTCGGACAACCTGAAACAGGGGATGTTCAAAGAAAGGACGGCCAGCTATTCGGACCTGGTGTACCTCGATACCTTGTTAAACCCACTTCCTACCCTGTAGATGTTAAGTCATCGTTCGGATCGATTAAGATCGTCGATTTTGGCCAATCTTTCTTAAGCGACGAGTGTCCTAGCGTCCTCAACACTCCACTTCCTGTTCGCGCCCCTGAAATCATCTTCAAAGACAAAGTCGATTATCGCGTGGATCTTTGGAGTATGGCCTGTCTGGTGAGTCCAGCTCCTTGAACACAGTACCTTGGTATACATTAATAGCAGGCTGATGATTTGCCTAGTTGTTCGAACTCATTGTCGGACAACCGCTGTTCGACAGCTTTATGACAACACCTGCAATCCTTGTCCGCCAGATGCTTGAGACAGTTAACGATGATTTGCCAGACCGTTGGAAAAGAGACTGGTATGCCATGAAAGGAACACTACCTGAAAATAGTTCCACTTGCTCACTTCAAGACTGGTTAGAGGAGATGTATTTTGATGGGGAGAGGCGCGAGGATATGAGTCGGGAAGACATTGTGCAGGTCGGTGTGCTGATTGGAAGTATGTTACGAATGGAACCTACCGCCAGGGCACCAGCGAAAGCTGTTGTTCAGGACGCTTGGTTCCAGAGAAAATAGTTTTTGTCAGTCAGGCATTGACCCATGAGCAGGTCGTAACAGCTGATCAATTGCTATTTTTCCTGAGAGGCATTGGCTTAAGAGCACCGTGGTGCAGTTTAGCGTCGAGGACTCAGGGTTAGACTAGCCAGCAATGTTCTCTGCAGTGACCAACAGATTCCATCTTCCCCCATTTTCAAGTGCCCTGCGTCGAGCCGTAAGCATTACATGCGTGTGGCGCAGGGGGTTTCACTTTTGTCTGCTGAAGGCAGCTTCGAGAAGCATGCGCCACAGTCTAAGCTTTTGTAGTCAAGCGCATATGTACATTATGGCCCGCTAACTGTATGGAATCAGATTAGGTAATTATCTTAGCTTCTTCCCGCTGCATCGCCAGGCCTGCCCTGCTCCGCGGAAAAATCCGGTCTACATCTTTGTCAAGCCTGCGTGGCCTGAAAATTCGACCTGATCGGTGCATCAAGACAGCCTATCTGATAGAGCCCCCGATGGAGTATTAGAGTTAGTTGCTTGCATCGGAACAGGGGTGGTTTTGCTCTTGCAGCTTCCAGCGCTCAAGATGCGACAGCAGTAAGCGTAACAGCAACAACGTAATTTTTGTTCAAAGCGTCCCAATCGTGGCACCTACGCCTATAACGTCTAAGCGGATAGATTTGAGATGCTTCTATGCGCGGAGCTAAAATTTGGGGCCCATCTAAGTTCTCGTGGTTCTAAGCGGCGGGATGTTCGACGTACCGGGAGGGAGGTTAGTAATAGCAGTGTATGCATTGTGGTGGCTCTGTGAGAAGTCGGGCTCGTTTCTGCGACAAAGACGAGCTGTTGTAAGTTTGGTCACCAGGCTTCAACATCCGCGTATTTATTATAAGGGTGCAGTGCAAGAGATAAATAAGAAGCATTAGTATCGTATTTCAACAAAACATATTGAATTTCAAGACGTGCAGTCGTGTTCCTTAGTTTCAAAGTCAAAGTACCTATTTTTGTTCCCGTACGGCGGTTGTTCCGTTACGGGTAGATAGGCGTTAGTCATTTTATACAATTCTCGGTGTTAGCATCAGACGCAGTCCACTAACACGAGCATACGACTTGGTGTCAATTTAGCCCGTCGGTTGATTGTGGATTGACTGCGGATCGAAACTTCCCGTGAACCATAGGAGGTAGTGAGTTTTGGAAGCCAATGATACATACTTCTAATTTATCCACTTTGGCCTTCACCAAGCCTCTTGCGCATTTAGCTAGAGACTCCCAATGGTCGAGGTACCAGTGGTCTTCCAGATAGGTCTCTACGGTAATGATTTAGTCGGAACATTCAGTATACATGCAACACTAGGTAAGTTAGAAGCACTCTGCCTCGGCACTTTACTACATTTAAAAGCCACTTACTAATAATATCAGGAGATGGAGCCTCATCCAACCACGTGTATCCACGCTGAACGCTTTCTACAGGGTCTTGTTGGAGCTTATGATCATTAGTTGTACTCATCCCTAGTTCCATGATAGTTGTTAAAGGCTACTGAAGCCAGCAACACACGGTACTTGGGCAAAGTATATTACGGCAACTCACACGGTCAAACCGTATGCAATCGTATGGCTAGGTTTCCCTCAGTTTGTTGTTTTCTACGAGTTTGCTTACCAAACTCCGGATCGTTTGGAACCAGCAACACAGCGGTTCATCTGTTTATAGATGGCTCATTTCTCATAGATCCCTAGATCATCAGATTCTCAATCAATATCCTTTTCGTTCGATCTCAGCTCCGACTAATCGCTCGACCTCACAAAGTATGCGTAGGTATATGACGAGAAGGCCAATAACAACAAGGCTGGGGTTTGAGAGGAAATAGAGTTCTTCGCAATTGGGGATTGGAAGAGGTATTATATAGGGCTAACTCCGCGGTACCAGCCTCCAATGGAGGGCGCACATCTCAGCTATGTCCGGAAAACGCAGCCTCGAGGTCCTTCATCGTATCTTGTGGGCTGGATGATAACCAATGATCATACATCAGGTTCACAATTTCAACACCATGATGCCTTACCGCTAACGCGAACCATTGAGGTCCTAATGTTACCTGTCGCCTGTTGTAAGTGGTGTGGTTGCGATTGATCAAGAAATAGAGACAAGTGTACAGCTGAGGCTCCATTACTCGTGCTAAGCCCCATGCTAATTTATTTGGTGTGTAGATGCGTTATCTGTAAATGCAAGGTTCAGCCACGTTTAAGCTAGGCTAAGGCTGAGTCTTTCAACCACATTGCGAGGCAAACCTCTCGAGAGCGGCGTTTTCCTACGTTGGGAAAACTTTTTCCTTCTCATGTGCGCAGAGTGCGCGGGCGTGGCTAGAGTTAACTACGGCCAGTACACGAGGGATTGGAAGAAGGTGGCGCTTACTGTGTTGAATTTGAGGATGTTTGTGATCGGGGTTGCGGTTTGTGGGGGGTCGGGCTTTGGGTCAGTGGGACGGCGATTCGGGAGGAGAGTCAGGGCGGATCGTGGACTTGTGCGGATAATCCAAAGTAAGACTGTGAACGATACAATGGCCAATACTTCGGTATAAACAAGGTCGGGTTACGGGATTTCCTTGTTCAGAATTGCGAGGAGAGCCGGGATTGTGGGAGGCGTGGAGCCTAATGGTGACATTGTTGAATGAAGGGATATTTTATTCCTAGGTCAGGTTGGGGCCGTTTGACCTTCCTTTCCTTTCATGCTTTGCGCTACATAACGTCGGGACTAGGCACATGATGATTAATGATTGAAGCCTGTGAGTGAGTATGCAGACACGTCCTGCAAGTTCGCGAACATCCCTCATTCACGATATAACACCGACGCTTCATATCCCACCACGTATCTCCCTGCCCGTCCCACTCGCTCCTCTAAGCACCACCATCGACATCCTTCCCTCCCACTTTCTTTCCCCCACGACCACCCTTCCCCTTAATCTTGCCCACTACAAAGCTGACCTCGCCATCAACATCCTCCCTCCGCTCCCCGACACAGCCCATATCCTGCGCCACCCAATACTCATCCCACAACCCCCCCAAGTACTCACCAACCTGCTTCCTCAAACTCCTATCACTAGCGATCCCAAGCGCCCTGCTGAGCAAGTTGGCGAGAACAGAGATGTTGAGGGTGTCGAGGAACGTTCTCTGCTCGTACAGCAGCTTCTCGATCTTGTCGAGGTAGATGCGGCACTCCATGGCCTTGATCTCGGCTTCGGGAACCGTCGTCGAGGCCGTCAGTGCGTTGAAGGTCTGCTCGTAAGCGTGGACGGTGGTGTTGAAGGGCTCGTTGCGGGAGTTTCTGTTGGCTTCGATGGCGAGGAGGATGTCGCTGCTTGCGAGGGCTTCGGGGAGTGAGGAGGGGGGAGGTGGGGTGGGCGGCGTGGGTTGGGGCATTGTTTGGGGGGGGGGGGGGGGAGACCACGCGCCGCACTTGGGTTGAATGGATTAAATGAGGTGGTGCGCGCGCACGTGGCCGTGGTTGTGGTGGGTGGATGGGTGAGTCGTATCAGGGTTTGTGTAAGGTGGGTGGTGGGATCGAGGTGGGGAGGGAATGGATTTATAGGGGCGGGTCATTGTGTAGCGAGGGTGGGCGTTTGATGTTGTATGGATGCACGAGGAGTGAAGGGGTGGAACAGTGACATTGTGTGGGCGGTGCGAACAAAGAGTGAGTTGTCGATAGAGACGAAGCAGGCATTCAGCGAGAGCCGGATACGATTATATATGACTATCGAGCGTTGGGGTGGCAGTGTGAGCGACGAAGTGGTGGTGAAGTGTACGTGGTAGGATGCAATTGCATGGAAGGAAACGGGCTTCTCTTTACGTCATATCTTCGCCATGACACCTTGGTATATCTTCCTCGCCCGCTCAATCTCTTCATCCAGATCGACATCCCATATCCACCTCATTCTCCCCTTAAACTCCGGTTCAATCTTCTCCAAATCATCACCGGTCCCCTCGCCCTCGAAGTCATACAGCATCCCCGCCTCCTTACTCGTAGTCACATTCTTCTGCGTTCGAGGTCTCCTCACCTCGTCGAAGGCCTTGAAGGCTTTTTCGAAATCGCTCACGCTCTTCACCTCCTTCAGCAATGTCGTCATGATGAGTGCGTCTTCCACGCACATTCCTGCACCGGCACCTTGGTGCGGAGTCGTTGCGTGCGCGGCGTCGCCGAGGAGACAGACACGCCCTTTGTAGTAGCTCGAGCATGGGAGGTGGTAGAAGAGTGCCCAGATGTCGGGTTTCTGCATTGCGTGGACAATCTTCTGAACGTGTGGGCCCCAGGCGGCGTACTCGGCATTCATTTCCTCCTTCGTGGTTGTGACGACCCATTTCTCTTCATTCCATTCTCTGCAAGAGTTGAATGCGACAACTGAGACGGTCAGTGAATTCATTTAACAGGCAACACATGTGGTCGAAATCACCATTCATCGTCCTACCCTTCTCGATGGGAAAAGTCAGGAGATGTCCCCCGTACCCAAAAAACATTTGTGAGTTCCGCGCGACTTCATCCCCCAACGTCGCCACAGCTTCGTCCATGGGTATCAAGCCTCTATAAGCGTACTTTCCCGAAAACACCGGGTATGTCGCCGGATTGCCCTTTCCGAGCATCCACTCTCTCGAAGTCGACTTGATGCCGTCGCAGCCAATGACCGCATCATGTCTTGTTTGTGTCCCATCCGCAAAGTGACAAATCGCATCTCCCGACCCATCGTCCGCCAATGATATGTCACTCAACTTCTTCCCAAACTTAGCCACCCCTTCCGGTATCTCCTTGACCAGCTCATCCAGGAAGTGCGCCCTGTACACACCACCTCTGCCCCTATCGTTCCCGAACTCGATATCATACAGCGCATCGCCCACCTTCTTATCGCCATCCACACGGCCGTCCTTATGCGCCTTGCGAGCATCTCCTACCCGCACGGTGAACCACGAATTCGACTTGCTGTCCCACTGATTCGCCGTCTTGCATTTCTCAAATGCGGCGTAGATCTTCGGAGAGAGCAACTTCATGGCGAGCGCGGCATTGGGGCCAAAAGCTACGCCGGCGCCTATCTCGCCGAACGAGGGTGCGGCTTCGTAGATGGTGAGCAGGATGTTGTGTTGCAGGAGGCCGATTGCGAGGGTGAGGCCGGAGATGCCGCCGCCGATTATGGCGACGTTGAAGGGCTTTGGAGAGGCCATGGTAGCTGGGCAGAAGATGGACCGCGTAGGTTAGTAGGGATAGAAAAGAGTGTTTAGCTGTGAAGTCTATCAGCGTTTAGAACTTCTCAAGCTGCGATTCCCAACGAGCGCCAACTCACCTTCCACTGATAAGGAAAAAAAAAACACTCCGACAAATCACGTATAATCATGCACTATGTATACATCGACGAACAGCTCTCACCAAGCTCACAAGCAGCCAAAAAAATGCAGAGCGGAGCGCACGACTACAAATACTCGACGCAAGACTGGATGACGACAACGACAGCCATCCGACAGCAAAGGCAAGGTGTTCCCTGCACCCGCAGCTCACCGGCCGCACGTCGACACCGGCATTGGCTTGCCCGCATGGCCACAATGCGGGGAGAAGCTTTCGGAAAAGACTTCGGAACGCATGGCGCCAAAAGGGGGGGCAATTATAGTGCAATGCTCAATAATATACCGGTTCGGAAAGAAAGCCGAGGCACATCACTAACCAGGTCTAGTCCAGCTGGGAGCTGCAGGCGTGCCACCCCATCCATCCATCTCATCCATCTCATCCATTGAGCGTTGTCACCAGACTCGCTCGTCGCTTTTTCTTTTGGTCATCATTCACACATAATCAGCCGCGTCCTCGTGCATATCTGGATTGGATAGGTGAGCTCTCCATCCCTTTGTCCTACCATCATGCACCTCATTTTGCAGATTGCATGCGCCGTGAACGCTTCGCCTGTCGTGAGCGGGTCGACGACCGACGTCACGCTGGACGTCCTCGACGCTTTGCAGCCTCACACTCACATCCCATGTAGACCCCTTTTGGAGCCATGGCTGACTCGGAAGTAGGATACTGTGCAAGTGTTCTTACGGCTGCACTCTTCTTGGGATCCAGGCTACGTTACCATAGCCGAGCCCGATGCCTCGAGCTTGGTCGGCTACGGCACGGCAACCTGTGCAGGAAAACGGAGAAGACCCCGTTGCGGTGCTGGTGACTGGGTTTGGAGTACGATCTTTCTGCGCCTCTCTCTGTATTCTTGTGTTTGCCTCACGTACACGAATGTTCCATTCGACGGAGGTATATGGGAACCGTGTTTGTGGCGAGCGAATACGAGTAACGCAATCACGTGTTCTAACGCAATCGACCCCCGCACTCTTGCTCCCTTCCACGGAAACTTTCATTGTCTGGCGCGAATTCAGCCTCCCCGCGAGTCTTGCTGACTCGTATGCTCTAGCCCTTCCTCAACCAAGTCCCCGTAAACTCTTCCTGGGAAATCGCCTCACAACTCCCCGCCCTCATCCCCGCCTCGCCCACAAACCCAACCCCAATCCAGATAACCGTCCACCACGAACCCATCCGCGTCGCCTACAAATCCGTCCTCTCCCTTGTCCCCAAACGCTTGCTCCCAGGCCCAACACCCCCACCCCCAGACATCATCCTGCACATTGGCCTCGCTGCCGGCCGCCCCTTCTACACGCTCGAAGAAGGCTCGCACGCCCGTGGCTACGGATCCCTTCGCGATGTCGACGGAGACCTGTATCCGGATTTTTTGGGCCAGAAGAAGTGGCCTGATGGGGACTTTCCGAATCGACTGCTCACGAGCTTCAACACCGGAGATGTGTTGAGACGGTGGCGCCAGGAGCTTGGATACACGGATCCGGATTCAATCACCAACGATGCGAAGGTGCCTGATGTGCGAATCAGTAAAGATGCGGGGAACTTCATGTGCGGGTTCATCTACTACAACTCACTGGCGCACTACTACTCGATCAAGAAAGATGAGAAGCCTGTCGTGTTTCTGCATGTGCCGGATCTGAGTGATAGCAAGGAGAAGCTGGAGACGGGGAGGGAGGTCGCGATTGCGCTTATCAAGGCGCTGGTGGAGAGTCGGAGAAAGGTTGGTGTTGTCGAAGAGCAGGCGCAGGGAAAGGGGAATGAGGAGGTGAGGTCTGCACCTACGGATGTTAATTTTGCATAGGTAACGTTGAATATGTCGAGGTAATCCGGGGCTGCAGCATGTTGCTTGAGGGGACGCGAGGAAAAATACCTGGAACGTCGATGCGTAGTATATGTAAGTATGGTATATATATCTGGCTATGCATCCTCATATCCGCTTTTGCTTCTTTACGAAATGGTTATGGAGGAATCTCGGCGTCCTCTTGCCCTGATTTACAATAGGGCGCTCTTTAAGAGTAATGTAGTCAATGCAGATGCTTCCACCGTTTGAAGGTATCGCCATCTAAAAACCAACTTCCAGTGTCGGTGCTTCGAAGTCGTCGAGCATCGTTGAGAGGCGCATCTCGGCCGACACCTGCATAAGAAGCAATTTTCTACACGGGCAGCATTTCAAGTGCTGCATCAATCTATCAAGGCAATTCCAGTCGTGTAAAATCCCTCACCGAGGATTCAGTGTCGACATGGCGACCTGTGTCACCACCTCGTTTGTTGCTTTTGTATTGGAATGGAGGCTTGGCCGAACATTCCTCACATGCATGACATCACACGTGTCATCCCTACCCTGATCTCCGGTCTGGAGCTCCAAAGCATGAAGAAGAAATATCCAGGAGGCAATAATCTCTGGATCGAGGGAATGGCGACGCAAGGACTCTTCCGGTCCATTCCGCCTGGAAAGAACGAGTCTAAGGAGACGCGGTGCGCAACTTCTTAACGAACCTGCTCCGACCCTCCTCCAGTCCGGAGAACGAAGTGCGCTTCGGTTTGGCGAAACGATGGCGGTAAGTTGTTGAGGGAGAGTCGGGGTGGAGAGACGTTTGGCTGATTCGAACACCAGTGCGCACGTTTCCTTGTTGGCCTCGTTTCCTGGGTCTTCCTCGTCGTCCCCGTCGCAATCGCACAGCAGCCGCCAAAAGGATGCTCGTGGTGTCTCGAGATGGAGAAGCAGATGTCGAAGCTGCAGAAGCAGATGGACAGGCTAACGGCCATGCTGGTGCGTTCCTCGCGCGTTTCCCGGCCTCTCATCTCGCTCGTCACATCGGGGGTAGCCCCTCGCCTCACGATAATCGTCAGGGCTGCGTGGAGGGATTTCCCCCCATCAGCCTGTCCGTATGCAAGGACAAATGGCGACCCCTCACTCGTGGGGCGTTGGGCTACGAATACCAACGTCGCACCCCTGAACGCAGTGACGTAGCGAGTGGCTGTTTGTGGCGCAGTCATGCAACATCAGCTTTTCACACAGCACATGAATATGTGTTGCGCGCGCTCAAAAGCCCCTTCTTGCCTCTTTTCTGCAGCTCTTGACTGACTATTTTCGAGATTTCCTCGGACAAGGGAACTACAGGTCCCGCGGGCAGCAAACATAGTACTACGATTAGCGTGACTTCGACCACGACGAGGTACACTACCAAGACGTACACTACCAAGAAGTCTGATAGCGTACGTGGCGCTTCAATCACCTTTCCATTCGGTTTCTTTCGTCTATTATTTCACAGGGAGCTAATGTAGGCACAGAATCCGACATCCACCCCCCAACCCAAACCGCCCATCATGCCCACCAAAGGCTACCGCTCCGTCGCCTACTTCGTAAACTGGGTACAACCCCCCCCACCCTCCCCTCCACCCCTTCCACCCCCACCCCCCACTAACCAACCCCAGGGCATCTACGGCCGCAAATACTTCCCCCAAAACATCCCCGCCACCAAGCTAACCCACATCCTCTACGCCTTCGGCGACAACCGCCCCGACGGCGAAGTCGTCCTCACAGACCCGTGGTCGGACCTCCAAATCCACTACGCCGGCGACTCCTGGAACGACGTCGGCAACAACCTCTACGGAAACCTCAAGCAGCTCCACCTCCTCAAGAAGCAGAACCGCAACCTCAAGGTCCTGCTCTCCATCGGCGGCTGGACCTATGCCCACGAGCAGAAGCATTTCGACGCCCCCGCCGCCACGCCCGAGGGCAGGAAGAAGTTCGCGGACAGCTGCGTCAAGTTGATCTGCGACGTCGGGTTCGATGGCATCGATATCGATTGGGAGTATCCCAGGGATCCGGAGCAGGGGCAGCAGCTGTTGTTGCTGCTGCGGGAGATTCGCGCCGCCATGGATGCGTATGCGGATCGGCTTGCTGCCAGCTCGGGCGAGCGGCCGCATTTCGAGCTTTCGATTGCCGCGCCTGCGGGGGAGTCGAATTACAAGAACATGCCGTTGGGAGCCATTGCTCACGTCCTCGATTTCATCAATCTCATGGTACGTCCAACCATCTTCTTCTCTTCTTCTTCTTTTCTTCTCCCCCCTAACACCACCAACCCCAGGCCTACGACTACTCCGGCTCCTGGGACTCCCACACCGCCCACCAAGCCAACCTCTACCACCCCCACAGCAACCCCCAAAGCGCCCCCTTCAACACAAAATCCGTCACAGACGTCTACCTAGCCCAGGGCGTCCCCCCCACCAAACTCGTCCTCGGCATGCCCCTCTACGGCCGCGCCTTCACCAACACCGACGGCCTCGGCAAGCCCTACCAGGGCGTCGGCCAGGGCTCCTGGGAGCAGGGCGTGTGGGACTACAAGGCGCTCCCGCAGCCCGGCGCGCACGAGCACTTCGACAAGGAGGCCGGCGCGTCGTATTCGTACGACGCTGGGTCGCGGACCCTGGTTTCGTACGATAGTCTGGAGATGGCGGGGAGGAAGGTCGAGTATATCAGGCAGAATCGGCTGGGTGGGGCCATGTGGTGGGAACTTTCGGGTGATAGACAGGATCGGGGGAGTCTGGTTGTGCATGTGAGTGTCTCCCTTCCTTGGGGGGATGGGTGAGGGTGCTGGTCGATTGATGTGTCTGTGCTCACGCCTTCGTAGGTTGCGGATGCGCTTGGTGGTTCTGATGGCTCGCAGCTTGAGCACAAGTCCAATTGGCTCGCGTATCCCGACTCCCAGTACGATAACCTGAAGAATGGCTTCCCGGACAACTGATACGTGCCCCATGACTACAGCGGTATAGTGTGTCGGTATGGGGGTTGGTCAGCGGGGGTTGATGATCCGACTACACGATGATTGTGAGGGGTATTTAATTCGTTAGTGCAGCGACATACATAGTATACGTCATGTGAAGAATGAAACAAGATGCATGGATGGGATCATGGTGCTGGATTCTGAGCAATAATTCTTCGTGCTTTTTTATTATGTGTCTTGGACATGTCGACACTGACGCTGCATTCGTGGTATAGTGGTGGTATACATACGCTCATCATCATCATCCAGCTCTCTACCGCCTGGGCATGCCCCGTCCACGCCCCCTCATCCCAAGCGCCCTCTGCGCCGCACCCGGAGGCAGCGGCTTGTTCGGTGCCTGCGGTCCGGCGGACTCTTGGTTCTCTGCACATTCGTTAGCCGTTGCGGGCTCGGGTCTGTTGAAGTGGGAAACCTACTTATTGTCTCATCCACGCTCAATATCAAACACGCGGCCTCGGTCGCAGCCTGCAGAGCATTGGTCTTGACCAGGCTGGGTTCCCACACGAACTTGTCCATGTTGTTTGCGATGCTGTCGTGCATGAAGTCGACGCCGGCCCAGATGTTGCCCCGCTTGTGCTCCACCCGCAGGCGGTTGAGGATGTCGGTCGCGTCGATGCCCGCGTTGTCGCACAGTTGCCTGGGTATGACCTCGAGGGCTTTGGCGAATGCCTTGATGATGGGCTGTTGCTTGTTGCGGACGTCCTTGTCGGCGTAGGCGTGGAGATAGGACGAGACCTCCATCTCGCAGGCTCCGCCGCCTGCGACGATGCTCCTGTTCTTGATGGCGCGCTTGACGATCATGATGGCGTCGTGCAGACTCCGCTCGACCTCGGCGATGAACTGCTCGGCGCCGCCACGGAGCACCAGCGTGCACGTCTTCGCCTCCGGGCAGCCCTCGAAGAAGTTGAAGCGCTCGCCGCCGATCTGGCGCTCGTCGAACCGTTCGCAGGTTCCGAGGTGCTTGGGCTGGATGTCCGAGCACGTGGACTGCACGCTGGCGCCCGTGGCCCGGCACACGCGGTCCAGGTCGTCCGAGGCGACGCGTCCGGCGCAGAAGACGTCGCGGTCGGCAAAGTACTGCGTGGCCAGGTCGCCGATGGGGAGCTTGCTGAGCACGACCTGGGCGCCCGTCTTGTACAGGGCCTCCATCTTGTTGAAGATGATCTGCCACTCGGCGTCGACGATGGCCTGGTACTCGGACACGTGCTCGACGCGCACCTCGGCATTGTCCTTTTCGCTCTTCAGCTCCAGCTCGACGTTCAGACACACGATCTTGGGGTTGGCGAAGGACTTGGGCTGCTGCTCGAAGCCGGCGTACGAGAAGGTCTTCTTGAAGGCGACGCCGTTGACGAAGAGCGAGTCCTGCAGGGCGCCGCCCGTGATCTTCTTGATGCCGATGAGCCGCTCGTTGAGGTCGTCCTGGTCCAGCGACAGCACGGCGTCGACGACCATCTTGGTGAAGAAGTCGGCGTTGCGGTGGATCAGCTTGCTGCTCATGGCGGTGGCGGCCAGCTTCTGCAGCGTGTCGCGCTGGCTGCCCTCGGCCGTGTCGACGGCGATGTCCATGACCTTGTTGACGGCGAGGTGCGAGGCCCGGCGCAGGCCCTTGATGATGGTCTGGCTGCTGACGCCCTGCTCGACGTAGTCCTTGATCTCCTTGAGGATCTCGCCGGCGAGCACGACGACCGACGTGGTGCCGTCGCCCACCTCGGCGTCCTGCGAGCGGGCGATGTCGGTGAGGATGCGGGCGGCGGGGTGCACGATGTCGAGCAGCTTCATGACGGTCGCGCCGTCGTTGGTGATGGTCTGGCGGCCGTTGCCGTCCACCATCAGCAGGTCGCCGCCATAGGGGCCGAGGGTGCCCTTGATCGTGGCCTGCACGGCGAGGCAGGCGTCGATGTTGGACAGGATCTGGCCGCGGCCCTGCGACTGGTCGGTGCCTGCGGATGCGTGTCAGTGCGTGGTGGTGGTGGTGGTGGTGATGGTGGATGTGCCCCCACCTTCTCGCAGCACGACAATCGTCGGTGTCTGTCCGCCAAAGGACATGGCGGTGGTGGCGGTGGTGGTGGTAGTGGTGGTGGTAGTGGTGGTGAGTGAGGGTGGTGGTGGTGGTGGTGGTGATGATATCGGCGGTGGTGATATCAAATGTGCTGCAACACCGAGAGACGCACAGATGTCAACTGCAGATATCGATTCTCTGTCGCTGGTTCGGCCTGCTGGAGCTCAATCCGCCCTCCTTCTTCTTCTTCTCCTCCTCCTCCCCACCAGGCGCCAACCGCGTCGAGAAATTTGGAGCCCCGACAGGTTGTTCCGCGCCGAGCCGCTAGAGCCAGCTGGGCGGCCGCACTAGAGCGCCTTCTACCATTCCATCCCGCTTCTATGCGTCTGTACCACCCGCTCCCCGTCCTTAGTTCAGCTCCCAAAGTGCCTCTTCCATTGCCCACTCTCTTTGATGCCCTTCCCCGGTCCCTGCACATCCACATCCATTTCCTCCGCCTCCTCCTCCTCCAGCGCTTCGTCCACTCTGCGGCCCTCCTTTGCTGTTGTTCAATGATCTGTCGCGCTTCCGCCGTGTCCCGTGACCTTGCTCTGTCACCACCGCGCTCGCGTTTCAATCCCTCTCTAGCTTTGTAGTCGCTTCCGCTGCTGTTTGCTTCTGCCCTACGTAGACTCGGCCTCCGCTCTAGACATGCCGGCCAAGACGTTCTCGAAAAAGGTGAGCCATCTGTTCTTTATCTGCATGAAACAGCAACTCAGTTTCGCGGCAGCTTGCACCCACACCCATGAATTCGACATCCGACGCCATCTATCTGCACCGGAGAGAGGGTTCGCGCGAGTCCGTCCTAAAACAGCTTTCCATCCCCGAGACGATAACAGCCTTGGACAACTACCCGCCACTGCTTCGCATACCGTCAGAGATACGCCGCGAGATCTTCCGCTATGTCCTTCCGTCGTCGACAAATCGCTTCCTGCTCTACACCGACTGCGAGTCCACCGCCGTCAGCAAGAAATGGAACAGGAAGTGCCGCCCGCATCCCGACACCTTCACCCTGGACATCTTGCGCGCGAACCGTCTCATCTACCATGAATGTCTCTCCATCCTCTATTCGGAAAACCTCTTCCACTTCTACGCCTTCAACTACCTGCCTGTCCTCGACTTCATACGACACCTCAGTCCCGAGGCCAAGAGCTTGGTGAGGAAGGTCCGGCTGACACCTCTCACGGATAATCAGGACGAGCAGCGGGCCAACCACAACGCCTTCTGCACCGTCATACACGATTCTTTACCAGGCCTGAGCGAGCTGCAGGCCGATCCGCTGGTTTTCTTCTGACCCAAGATCGAGGCCGCAACCTGCCCAACGAATGGCAGCATGCCAGAAATCACGCCTTTTCCATTATTTCCTTGCGCGCATGCTTTGCAATTGGGGATCGGGGGGCTTTTGCATTCTAATGGGCATGCGTGTTTTATCCCTGATTGGTGACGGAGCTTATGATACGAATTAATTGAACTCGAAGCTGGGGGGAGATTTGCCCTTTAGTGCCGGATAGGCTAGGCTGGGAAATTCGGAACGCGGGCAGCGATCGTGCCGGCAGGGGTACTCAGGCGACGACTCCTCTTGGGCATCGACATTCGGGCCGCTGTGTTCGGCGTCCGCCTTCTACATTTTTTCAATCTTGCCTCGATGCCGAACCACGGGTATTGCAGCTGGATATCTGGGACAAGTGTTTCCCACTACGCCTTGTTCTTGTAGACTCATAGATCTTACCGTTTTTTTTCTTCGTCATGCACCGCTTGTGCGTAGGGGAGCTTCTGTTTGGCCCGGTCTCTGGGTGACTTCTCGGCTTATGGTTGCACAAGGACGCGGTCAGCAAGTCCCTCGTGGAATCGTCCCGAGGGAGGCGTACCGGGGAAATTCGGGAGAAGAATGATGGTGAATGGAGTCTCTTTGGTCCGGGGCTGGGTATACTGGCGCATTTCCAAGGAACGAACATATGGGCTGATTCATTTTTTTTTTCTTTTGCGAAGAGCATGGTCGCCTCAGTCATCAATCGATTCATCGTGTCTGTCCTGTCTCCTTGTCGACCTCGTATCAAGTTCAAGCAAAGCTGCAGTGTTACGTCACGTCGGACCCTTCACTCGCCTGGCCAACGGACCACACGAGGCAGAGGCTGTGTGCCGACGTCACGTTATCCCGCAAGTTCCTACGATGATCCGCAGTGTAGGAGGAACGAACGTGGTTGGTTATCGATTTGTGCAAAAGACTTGCGAACAAGACTTGCAACAATCTTTTTCCTAATCACAAAATAACCCGCAAACCTCTTCCGAACTCTCGTCCATCTCGCACCTCTCTCCATCCAGCTTTCAAGAATCTCGGCATAACGACTCCAGTTTCTCCTCCACAATGTCGTGCATCTGCTCCTCGGTTGGACACTTGGTCCTCTGCGGAGTTCGAGTCGAATCACAGTATGACCTACATCATCCACTTTGAATCGAATCCGCTTGATGTTTATCATCATGTTTACTTCATCACCACACATACAACCGGATCGGACTCTGTGAGTTGGCGATGGAGCAACAGTCGAGTATCACGGTGAAATCATAGTACACTGGTGGAGTAAGTAGCATTGTAAATAACAATGGACTGCTGGTCGAGTAGCATGGTGATATAACAATACACCAGTGGAGAGTGTCCCTGAACGTGACAGTGGCTGCAGGTTGGTAGTGCCCGACGCTGCCCTAGTTAGTAAACTTGCTCACACTCTCTCGGACTCCTCCATTAGCCTCTGTAGCAAGCAGTTGATCTTCTTGAGCCCATAGAGGTACTCTATGGGCAATACACCATCACTGCTATTGCTGTTTATACTATCACCGTTGATAGGTTGCCCAAAAGCTTTATATACTCCTTCGTAAGGGTATTTGCTGAATGCAAAATCTACCCAGACTCAGTTGCCCGGCCCGGTGAAATTCCCAATGAAAACGACCAAAATGGCACAATAAGCCGCGCTGGCAGCGAACAATTCATGTCGCGCCGCCTTGGTCAACAGACTCATCGCCGCGCTGAATAACAACGTGAACACGATCAGCACACCAACCGCATTGAACGTGTCTCTATCCGTTGATGGGTTCGTCGATGAGACCGATCCCGCACCGACGGTGCCGTTGGGGTTGGCCGTTTCAATGTGACTGGAGGTGGAGGTGAGCTTGTACATTGTGATTACGGGGACGACGAGCAGGACGAAGATGACGAGGGTGATGAGGATGTTGATGAGCTGGTCGATGCGCGAGGACGAGTAGAAGGTGATGAAGCTGTTTGTGGTCTTTGCGCGGAGTTCGGGGGTACGGAAGTAGGGCTGTTGCGATGTCAGTCGGCTCTTCATGCGCAAGACTGCCGGAGCATCAACGTTACCTGAAGCGGTGGCTCCTTCGTCTTGAATATCCTTTGCAGCCAGTCGTCACACTTGCTTATGACGTACTCCACACCGCCATCAAAAGTCGCCCATTCACGCCCGTTGCGCAGGGAGACGGTGTCTTCTTTGCTGCGGATGGAGTCCATCTCCTCGTCCAAGAGGGGCTTCTCGTTGAAATAGTACCGGCGCACGCTGCGGTAATTGCGGTCCGAAGGCTTCTGGAAAGACTCCAGCTTTCGGGCCTTGATCAACACTTGGTCATATTCCATCAACTTCTCTCTGATTTCGCGGAGAATGACACGCCGGTTTCGAGCATCGCCTTCTGTTTTGGCTTTGTCGACATCGGTTTCACGGGACTTTAACCGATTTGGATCTTCCTCGAAGTCATCCCAGTCAATGTCATCCAGCTCCTTCTCCAAGACTCGTATCTCGGCTTGGAGATCGAGAAGGATGCGTGAGTGCAGGTAGGTGAATGAGCGGTATAGAGAGAAGTTTGCTTCGCTGCTTTGGAAGGCGGCGAGACGAGGGAACCCGTTTGGGGTATTCTCCACTGCCGCTGTTTTAATGTTTTGCGGGCGTGCAGATGCAGCTTTGACTTACGTTTGAGCGTCTTTGTCTCGGTGACGTGCAACGGGTCTGGCTCTGACCTGAAGGAACCTGTCACTCGCCGTAGAAATGTCGGTCGGTCCTTCTCGTCATCTGTGTACGTCTCAGCTGATTGGTCCTACTTTGCACATGCATGCCTTGCTGCGCAACCTTAAGATAGCAGCTCGGTTTTGATCATCGTAAAGGATGTCCATGATGACTTCAAGGCAAATCGCCACAGTGAGATGGCGTCCACATTTGGGGTCCGGAAGCGATATCTGGGTTCAGAGCTGGAAAGGGAACACCCACGGGGCTGTGCAGGCGCATCATTCACCGATGAGCACGAGTCCGCGGAGGAGCGAGCAGTAGAGCGGTCGTCCTCCTCCTCTGGAATATCGATGATTGTGTCCCCTCTCAGCGTGCTATCCGTGTTCTGCGGCGCCTTCTCCTCGTCGTTGTTGAGGACTGTATCCCCAGTCATGGTACGGGTGGGGGGCATACGGCAAACTCGCACTTTTGGCAAGGGATGAAGAAACGAGAAGGTTCTAGACCGACATTGGTAGATGGCACAAACGGTTTCAATGTTTGGAAATTCAGAGCGTGGCCGGGTGGCCGGTCTATGTACGCGAGAGAGTCGAAAATATGGTGTCCTAGTCAGCCCCAGAAGCGCTGGAATTCCAATCAGAACTGTGGCTGCCTAACCATCGCACATTTGCACCGCCACAGTGCGTGTCGCACCTCAGCGCTTCGCTTTTTCCTGCAGCCTGAGTTCCTTTTCGCGGGTCCAAACTCCATTGCTCTGATTCTTGTTGTCGGTGAGCAGATATTCGTGGTAGGCGCCCGATGCATTGTAGCGCGCCTTTGCGATTGTGAATGTGCCTTTCGTCCGCACCCCTCGCTCAACCAACGACATGAATACAACATCGCCCTTCTCGTACTTGCCCGATTGCTGTGGCCGAGTTGGAAAGCCATGTTTGAGTACGAGGGTGGCGCAACGTCGGGAAGGAATTGCTTACCATCAGCGCTCCAACGTCTAGCCGTACGCCAGACTTCAGCGGTGGTTCTTGCTCTTCTCCTGGTGTCGCAACAATGCCTTCGTCCGCCATCTCCGCTTCCTCTGCCTGCTTAAGCATTTACTTGTCAGCATGAGCGGCAAGACCTCGCGTGGCGCAGGTGATTTACGTCGTTCTGATCTTGGACGGGCTGAATCGCCATCTCGTCTGTCGCCATGCCGGGGCCCGATAGGTATCGTAGATGGAAGCAGGGCGAACGAGAGCCTTGTAGGGTGTGTGGATGCATCGTCGAGAGAAGGCTGTCGAACTCTTCATATAGAACGCCCGCTCTATTACTGCAGGCCTCTGGACGACCGTCGACGTGCACAGCCGGCTCCCTATCAAGACGCCTCCTCCGTCCCGACGATGTTTGCCTCGAAAATCCCACTTCATCGCCTGAATCAGGCATCTGGAAGGGCTTTGGCCCCCAACTCTGGCATGATCGTGGGTTAGTCAGCGGCCGATGGCGGGGTCCAGCTGAGTCGGAGGGTCTGATGAACCACGGCCGAGCCATCAGATATGGGGGCTGAACACCGTCCGTGAAGATGCGGGAGCAGATGGCTCGTACCTCTCTCTCTATATAGCTTTTATACCCTTCCCCCTTGAATCCCCATGGCTCTCTCGTACGCCCCACCGCGAATGCCCAACACGATGAGTGCCAGCTTCACAGAGCGAGCTTCGGAAGCGTTCAAAGACAAGGTCGTCCATCTGAGCCATGCGCAACTCCAGATCGAGTCGATCGAGGATGCTTCGGGGGATGCGAATGGCGTGTCACAAGGAGCCACGTCCAGAGTGGACAGCGGCCATGCGACCACCATGGAAGATGTCGTTCAGCAAGAACATACCAAGGAGATGCGCATGTGGTTCGATCAAGCCATTCGGAGGGACATGGGCCTCCCGGGTGGGTACGCAAATGTCTCTGTTCTTCTCGTACGGTGGGCGGACGAGCTGGATGAGCTGAAGACCAAGGATGAGGTAACGCGGACAGCCCCAAGCCAACTTCGCTATGCGGCCTCCCCTAACAGGCAACAGGCTCAAGAACTCGAGACTGTCTTCCGTGAACGATTCCACTACTCGACCAAGATCGTCGAGCTCGATCTCTCCAGGAAGCCGCAACACCAGCTGAACCGATACATGAGCGAATTTGTCGAGACAAACGACGGACCGAACAACCTGCTGATCGTATACTACACGGGGCACGGACAGTTTGATGATTTCCACCAGAATCTGGACTTGGTGGCTGATCTGAAGCGTACCACAGATCGGGGCCTCGCCGCGCAGTGCAACTGGAACAAGGCCGAAAAGATCCTGAAAGCGGATGACGTCGAAGGCGACGTCCTCACCATCTTAGACACGTGTTATGCGAGCAACTTGGCAAAATCAGCAAAAGACGAAAGAAGAGTGATGGAGATGTTATGCGCTGGTGCTATCGATCAGCCGACGGCTTCTGGCGCAAATTCCTTCACCCGAGCTCTTGTCAAGGCTCTGGAAGAGCTCCTCCAGGAAAACGAAGGGAAGTCATTCTCTACACACCAGCTCAATCAGCACATCTGTCGCGATGAACGACGGCATGACACTCCTTCAGCGCTGTGGTATCGGCTTCCAAATACCGAACGCCACATTCTCTTTGCCCCCTTGAAGCCAAAGGGCAGGCTTGAAGAGCAATCGCCCACCCTACCGCATCTTCCACGAAGTTATCTTACGCTGCGATTGGCGTTGTGGAACGAACTTCATACAATCGGCCGAGACCAGATCGAATATTTGACAAGTAGTCTTGCCAAAGCCTTCCATAAAAAGGCACCCGTCGTCTTGCGAAGGGTCGACTGGGTAAATATCAAATCGGCAACCCTCACACCTTTTGATCGTGCAGCACTGGCTACATATGTGATAAAGAAATGGAGGAACATTGTGAAGAAGAAGCAAGCAGAACGTGCAAAGCGGAGAAAAGTGGACCATGTGCGTTCTCCCGGTGATCTGATGCATGTAGGGCCGCTAGCGTCGTCACCCACACGGAAACGGACACGCGACGAGCTGGATGACTTTGCAGAGCCAGGGCGCAAGCGCGAGAATCTCGTCATCCCTCAACCACCCTCACCACCAATATCCGATTCTTCACATGTCGATGACCACATTTGGTGAGATGCTGAGCTCAACCCTGGACAGGTGTTTTCGTTTTATTGCATTTCACCCATATTTTAGTTTGGCTGGATACCCCTCCTCCCCACTACGTTTTGTACTAGAACTATCGTATTGTTTCATTGCACTGCCTTTGTCACAACAAGGAATCATTTTACCTGTGATGGCTTTTCTTGAACGATATCTATCATATTGCAGCTTCAATTTGGTACCCGTTTTCTCATGCGAACCCAGAGAGCTTTTTTGTTCCACTCCCTCTATGATTGATCTGGCCCTCGTTGCTTTCGAAAGTACTCCATGCTCGGATGGGCCAACACTCTCTCAATATCCGGTCGATCTGATGGCTCAAACTTCAACATGAAGCGCAACAACTCGGTTATCGTCGCAATATCCGCATCCGAAAACTCACTTTTCCGAGCAAACATACCCCTCTTCGCGTTCCCGACACGGATCTCATGAACGCACGACCCTAATGGCTTCGTCGGTCTGTCGGGAAATCGTATGCTCCCTTCCCCGTACATATCCTCCCACGAGTCAGCTATCCAGCCTGGCGGTTTCCCAAAGACTACCGTCATCTGCTTCACCACCTTGACCAAAGTATCGTTGTACGTGCCCAAAAGGTCGAACCCGGAAAGGAACTGATACATCGCGCATGCGAACATCCAGATGTCTCCTGGCCTGCTGATGTGATGGGGTGCATTGTGTTCGGGTAACATCCACGGTCCTTGAGCGAATCGAGAGACGCTATCGCCGGCGCAGACTGCTAGCTCGAAATCGCCAATTTTCAGGGGACCTGGAAAAAGGCTGGTATCGATCTCGGAGGTGAGTGCGTCAGTGACCAGATACCGTGGGACGCGTTGGCTCGGTACGGTGAATGCAGATCTGAAGACGTCGACTTTCTTGGGTGGACCGCATACTTTCTCAAACTTTTGGACCGTCCATGTTTCATTAGAGGCTACACCAAGATATAGGTTGGCGCCATACAAGTCTAGCAGGTCAGTCTTGTGATTTTCTCGACCCATCACGTCGTTGCGCTACTGACCATTGTGTGCAACCCCTAGACCATGCATATAGCTCAACGCGTCTCCGAGATCCAATATTGCTTCCTTCGCTCGTGCCAACGGTAGCGGCCGCGTCTCGGCGCCTTGACCGCGATTCGTCGCCCTCGAAACGACCTGGCCTTCGAAGTCCATGACAAGGCAGAAGTGCCGTCCATTGCAACCCTCATGCATGAAGAAACCCTTCGGAAAAATGACGTGTTTCTTGCCTGGGTGATTGTCATCCCCCGTTCCGAGGTAGTCGAGTTTTGGCAAGAGGACTTCGCGGCAGTATTTTGCCATGTTCGCTTTCGAAACGGAGACGACTACGCATGCATTTTTGTTGTGCGCATCCGTAGCGAGCCATACGGTCGAACTTGCACCCCAGCCCAGTTTGTTGATGATCGTGTATTGACCGTTACGGAGCTTGTCGTCGATGTGGATGGGGTGGTAGCCTCCGAGAGCGTAGTGTTCCAAAGGCTCCAACTTGCCTACTCTCGACAGCGCTCTATATTTCTCCATGGTATGATAGCTCAAAAGGCAAAGCTCGAGCGCGAGGATCTGAGTTGATCTGACATTGTGGGGTATATAGCATAGTGAATCGCCGGATGGCTTAGCCTTCTATGACAGCATCGAGTCAGCCCGTTAGCTGCCAACTCCTCTACCCTTCGACAAAGTTTATCCTGGGTTATGTCGTGCATCTTTAGTACGTAATAGTTCAAGTGTAAAGAGGCGCCCAGTGGGAATAGCTCGAACACGTACTAGCTCGACATTCCTCAGGTGGAGAAGTGTGGCTAGTGCTTCGCTAAGCATCACATTCAAGTCCACACTGTGTCATATGTTCGTAGTTGAACTACACTTCTATGCTGTCATCTGTTACGCCCGAAACCAGATGGCACCGAATTTGGGTTCATGGAGAGCTGACTTTACGTGGCGAAGAGCACCAAATGGGCATCCTACAGACAGTCCACCAAGGATAGTCCAATAAGTCCTGACACGTAGCGTCCGATGAAGAATTTGGAATGGGCAGCTGACAGTAGACAATTGACCATGCACGCAAATGCTTGAACCTTCAATCTCCAATTATGGTTCCATTTACGCCTGAGGGCTGAAAAGGACGCTAAGCTCTCCATCCCAGCACGAATCAATGCTTCTCGTTTTCGAAGAATGGACAGCTCGAATCCTCCACAAATCCTGCCGGACACGCAGTACTCGGATCACCACAAAGTCTTGCCTTGTTCTCCCCATCACGGAAAACGACCTAACCACAAGCGCTCTTCGGGCACCAACTACTGCACCCCAGAATGCACGCCCACGGATCTCCAGGCCAGTTGAATTCAGTCGCCGCATCAAAATATAGAATTTTTGCACCAGTGGGACCTATTACGATGTTACGCAGAGAAGAAGCCATGTTGGAACCAGTGGCAGTGATGCTGTAGGGACAGGTCCAGTTGGTGAGTAGGAGCTCGTGACATACGCCATCCATGTCGTTTCGTAGGCGTAGCGACCCATGTTTGGGGTGGCAGCGGTGGGAGGTTGGACTTGAAGCCATTCGACGAATACAGACAGGGAGAGAGATGCAGGCCTTATTTGCGGTGCGGGCATCGGTGAAGAATAGGCGGTATGGCCGAGCCCTAAAGCAAGGAAACCAGGGAGTGGCGAGAATTCCATGCCAAGATTGATGTTGGTGGCTCCTAAAGGGGTTGCTACTTTTCCCAGCAGGCTTGCTATGTCGGGAGGATATTCCGGTGCCTCGAAGCGCTCTTGACGGATTTCCGTCGGACTCGCAAGGCGGATGCAAATTTGGAATACAGCCTGCAATGTCCACAGTAAGTACGGCGAAGTCACAGTATGATTTTGTTTTGATCGTTCGTTCTCGCCTAGTGACAACAAAGTTTGCAATAAATGAGTTGTCCCGGGACCAGCCTGATGTTCTATTGGCTGATCGTGATGCACTGTACTATGGCAAAATCGTGTTTAGACGAAACTGACTTCCTACCTGGGTAGTATTCCAAAACAGGACAAAATATATAGTATAGCTACCGGATAAAATGCCAAAAACATAATTCGATAATCAAAGTTTTCTTTTGTTGCACAAAGGGCATTCAGTGACTACGCTGATGAGTCGCAAGACATAAGCGTCAGTATATCTGGATTCAAATCGAACAGTGATGGTTCAAGGTAGCCTTTTCAACTGAAACAAAAGAATTCTAGAATAGCTTCAGGGTCTTCTTGACCCACTTGTCTTCGTCAACCTCGTCAAAGCACACGATTCCCACCCGCTTGAAACAGTCCTCGCTGGCGGATTCTACCCTTTCAAGAACTAATGCAAATACCTTGGGGAACTTCCTTCTCTCTATTCGGTGTTGTATCTGTACACAAAGAAATGATTCAACGCTGCCGCTATTTTCATCAACTTCCTCCCCATCGCCCTCCCCATCGCTCTCCTCATCGCCCTCCTCATCGCTCTCCTCATCGCCCTCCTCATAGCTCTCCCCATCGCTCTCCCCATCATTCCCTATCCCTGTATCGCTGTTCTCGGCCTGCTCTTTCTCATTAACCCTTTCCATTGTATCATCAATTTCAGAAGTATCCGTACTTTCTGACAAGTCGTCACTCTCATCCGTGCTTTGCTCATCTGAATATTCTTCCTGATCAACCATGTTTTCAACATCGGAGAGATCCTCGAGAAATGAGGCCACAGATGCGCAGTTGTTGGGTCTTACATCCATGGCCACTGCCAAACCAGGCCGAAGAGAATGCTGTGTTTCCCGTTCCTCCTTCATTCTACGATTGGAAAATTTCTTCCCCGGCCGTTTTGCAATATACACTGTGCGACAGTACCCCGTTATGACGATGTAGCTGCCCTCGAGCACTAGGCCCTTTGGATCGGGTGTTGCGGACCTGTAGACCATATGTTTGTCGATAAGTCGGGCACCGAACTTCTTATTCCATGCTTTCCAATCAGTATCGTCATCGTCTTCCGTTTCATAGTCCACGGCCCATTGTATGAGCCAATGAGCCCCAACACCACTCCAAGATGGAATTCTCCTATCACTGGCGCTTGATTCTGCCGCTCCCCACCAAGCCATCGATAGAAAAGGATTCCATGACCATGCGCCTGCAAAGTAGTCGCCAAGTTGGGGGATCTCGAAGGCTGTGGCTAATCCCGACAGTGCCGGGAGCCGGTCAGATTCGTGCGTGAATTTTCGAACACCCATTTCTTGTACCACAAAAGAGTTCCAGGCAACAATGCGATCCCATAATTCGACGTCACTTGGGTATGAGATGGGAGAGAACAACGTCTGGTGAGCGTACTTCGTGACAATGCTCTTACCAAAGTGAGATCCACGATTAGACAGCCGGCCTCGGACGCCTTCTAGGTAGAGAGCGGTGTTGCATTCCCAAGCGATTTGATCATCGAGGAAATGGATGTTCCGCATCGACAATACGCGTTCCTGGAAAGCCCATCCGCGCGTATAGAGGGCTTGGCCCATCATACTGTCTCCCCAATCGCCCCCCAGCGTCTGCAGCCGATATTCTTCATGAGGGCCAAATGCATGCGAGGTTGTTATATTCCGAGAACAATAGATTCCACGATCAGTATTCTCGGCCCAGTCGACACAGATTGTGAACATTGAGTGGCCATACACCTGTGCCATCAGCGAGGACTCATGCGTCCAGTCTTTGAGATCGGCTTCTTCCTGCAGGATACAAAAAGCGTCGATTCATATCCACTCTACTCCCATGCAACGGACCAGATGGACGGCGTCTCGAAGTGTCTTTGGTAGCTCATCGAGAGGAATTCCCGCTTTTCTCTCCTCAAGGTTCCGTGGTGTCGTCTTGCAGGTGTGCCCCGTGCCCCAGCAATAGCTCAGTGTAACGTATTGCCCAAGCTGGCCTTCCGTATGGCAAAGTCTTGGCAATTTGTCCCCCTTTGAAGGAACGTGTATGAGACGTGTCGGTAGCTCAACGCTACCCTGAAAGGCACACGAAGAGCCATGATGGCGGATGCATCGGGAAAACCAACTTTTCGCGAGCTCAAGGCATTGTTCGTCCTCGGGGGAATTGGCAATAAGTCGGCCAAGGAACTCGGTATCCTTCTCTTCAAACTCTGCCCATGGTGCCAATTCAACTCCTGGGTTGTTTAGTTACGGTGACCTGTAAGCCAAAGATTGGTACTTACCGAATACTGTACAAAGCCTCAACTCTGTGTACGCAGCAACTTCCATCTCAAAGCCTTGCACCATGAAATTGATGTATACTCGATTCGAGTCTGCGTTGTGCCTCTGCAGGAGAGCCTGCGCCGTAGGATGTTTTTCTATCTTGAAAGCCCTGATTGTTCGGCTGACATCAAGAACAAATTTACACCCCGGACAGCCGACACGAGCGGACTTTATTATGAAACCGACGGAACCGAGGGCGTAGAAGCAGCCATCATTAAAATCGATGGCAGCGCAGCGTTGACAAGTAGCCATTTGACCAAAAAGTGTAAACTTGTGGTTTTCCGAGTCAATCTCGAGTAAGGACGTAATGGTGTCCAATGACGTAATGAATTCCTGTATTTATCGATTAGTTCTTTGCTTCTTCTATGATTGCCACATAATGCCACGGTAATATAGATATAAT